>JASDQU010585559.1:52033-65972 GCA_032191745.1 Picea mariana | reverse complement strand
ATAAGTAGAAGCGATGTAACAAGATGTCTTGCTAAATATATTGTAATCACAGCTCTGCTCATTTGCAGGTTTCCCCCTCAAAGAGATGAGTGAACATTGCTTTCATTAACAAAGGTATAGAAATTTGTGGTATTTTGGTTCTTTATTTGGCTATTGTGGTTGCAATCTATCATTTATACAGTAAATATAGGTAAAATTTACTATCTTTGCTTTGTATATTCTAATTTACTAATAAAGAACACCATATATTGAATAGTTAGGAAGTAGGTATCTCACTCTCCACACCTAAGTTCAATCCCTAATGAGACATTTGACTCATTGTGATAAGGCTAGAAGGGTATATGCCCCCCATGAGTGTGTATCCACATGTCTCAACCCTAAGTCATATGTTATTGGTATATCTAGCTTGTAGGCTATTAGATACTCTTGGATTATAGTGGCGGCCAGTTGGTTTGATTTCGATCCTATCCTAAATCACTCTAACAAGTAATCGATTTCCCATGGTTAAAAAAAGAGTAAGAGAAAAATGCATGTATGGAGTTAAATATACAAATATGTAACAAATTTCTCTGGAGGTAAGTAAGCTTTGTAATGTAAATGGAAACACATATGGTCTTCATAATGAATCCAACATCTCAAAGTGTGAAGATATTTGAATAGACAATTATATCTCCCATAAATTTCATCATGTGCCGAAGAGGAGAAATGAAGTCTTCATCCAATTCTAATTCTCTATTATATGGTTTTCATAGATGTCGGTTATGACGGTTGTCATTCTCAATGTACATTCTTAATTGTTGAGTATGGCATATGCAACCTTGTAACCAATAGTGAATGTTTTCTTCTTATTTATAAACTATTAATGAGTATTCAACACATCTTATTCCAGTATCTTCTACATCTTTCACATTGTATTAGAGCAAGCTTGGCTTTAATATACTTATGGAGAGGAGTCAAATTCTAGGGATCCACATATCTAAAATTGTTGTTTTCATCATGGGTTGAAGAGGAGAAATGAATTCTTCATCCAATTCTAATTCCCTATTATATGGTTTACATAGATGTTGGTTATGATGGTTGTCATTCTCAATGTATATTCTTAATTGTTGAGTATGACATATGCAACCTTGTAACCAAAGGTGAATGTTTTCTTGCTTATTTATAAACTATTAATGAGTATTCAACACAACTTATTCTAGTATCTTCTTCGTCTTTCACATTGTATTAGAGCAAGCTTGGCTTTAATCTACTTATGGAGAGGAGTCGAATTCTAGGGATCCACATATCCAAAGTTGTTGTTTTCATCATGGGTTGAAGAGGATAAATGAAGTCTTCATCCAATTCTAATCCCCTATTATATGGTTTGCATAGATGTTGGTTATGACGGTTGTCATTCTCAATGTACATTCTTAATTGTTGAGTATGACATATGAAACCTTGTAACCAAAGGTGAATGTTTTCTTTCTTGTTTATAAACTATTAATGAGTATTCCACACATCTTATTCTAGTATCTTCTTCATCTTTCACAATGTATTAGAGCAATGTTGGCTTTAATCTACTTATGGCGAGGAGTCGAACTCTAGGGATCCACATATCCAAAATTGTTGTTTTCATCATGGGTTGAAGAGGAGAAATGAAGACTTCATCCAATTCTAATTCCCTATTATATGGTTTACATAGATGTTGGTTATGACGGTTTTCATTCTCAATGTACATTCTTAATTGTTGAGTATGACATATGAAACCTTGTAACCAAAGGTGAATGCTTTCTTTCTTATTTATAAACTATTAATGAATATTCCACACATCTTATTCTAGTATCTTGTTTGTCTTTCATATTGTATTAGGGCAAGCTTGGCTTTAATCTACTTATGGAGAGGAGTCGAATTCTAGGGATCCACATATCCAAAATTGTTGTTAATTTCTATGTATGTATGGAGAATTTGAGATCCATCACTGGAGTTGATTGTTTAAGTTTGATGTTTATATGGTTATCATTGTTAGTTGCGACACATTCATTGTTGATGAAGACTTATATGTGATGGTGTTTGTAGTTGAGAATGAGGTTGTTCATTTTTAGTAATATTGTTATTTTACAAATGTTGTTGGTGTTTAGCTAACTTGTGGTGAAGGGTCTAGTACAATACATTTAGAAAACATTACCAAAAAATAACGTGGTTTTCGACATGCCTCTACCAGAGCCAAAAGTGATATGGGTGGAGGAGGTGGGGGCACATAGGTCCAACAAATCATAAGATAGACCATTAAAGAACACTAAAAAATGGTCTTGAAAGGAAAATATAGGTTCCTCAAGATGCCTCCAAGTCATATGTTGGAAGAGGGAGTTGCTTGAGGTCTTCAAAGGGCATAAACATACAAATTTTTTATCAATAGATGCTTGGTTGTAGGGAGATATTGAAAATTGCATCAAACATCCATGTGGATACAAAATTATAATGAACATACGTTCTCATTCGGAATTGAATCTATCTCTTCACATTTTCTCTAACATCCACTAATGAAGAAGCATTCACTCATGGTTATGGTATTCTCTATTGTGCTTGGGGCTTGGCCATGGAGGCTGGCGATGTCGGGCATCACCAACCTCCATGGCCAAGCCCTGGGTGAAACAGAGAATTTTTTTGTTTTGGTAACATAGCACAACGTGGAGAAAAATGGAGAGTCACATTGAAATCGCTGGAGACTTAAATCATCGTTGGAGACAATGGAAATGAAAATAAATTCTGACATGCACAAATTTAAAGCGGGCCGAGAACATTCTGTTTCTCGATTTCCTAGACTCAACAAATTCAATGCTGGAAAAACACATGAATTCGTGTTACAGGAAACTCTTGTTGCATTTGACATTCAGAGCCGCCAATCAAATGGTAGTGTGTTATCATTGGGGTCATGTTGAATTGAGTCTGAGTGGACAGTACAAATATTCTAATTAAGTGTTGCAGCCTGACCTTCATGCAATATATCGTGGTTGGTATTGTTATATGTTGTGCCTGGGGCTTGGCCATGGAGGTTGGCGATGCCCGACATCGCCCCAGCCCCCCCGCGGCTAAGGCATGGTCCCATGCCTTAGCCGCAGGGGGGCTGGGGCAATGTCGGGCATCGCCAGCCTCCATGGCCAAGCCTCAGATGCAACAGAGAAGTTTTATGTTTTGGTATCAAAGCACAACATGGAGAAAAATGGAGAGTCGCATTGAAATTGTTGGAGAATTAAATCATCGCTAGAGACAATGGAAACAAAAATAAATTCTGACATGCACAAATTTAAAGTGGGCTGAGAGCATTTTGTTTGCCGATTTCCCAGACTCAACAAATTCAATGCTGGAAAAACACATGAATTCATGTTATAGGAAAATCTTGTTTCATTTGACATTTAGAGCCACCAATCAAATGGTAGTGTGTTATCATTGGGGTTGTGTTGAATTGAGGTTGAGTGGAAAGTTCAAATATTCTAATTAAGTGTTGTGGCCTGACCTTCATGCAATAGATCGTGGTTGGTACTATTCTATGTTGTGCCCGGGGCTTGGCCATGGAGGCTAGAGATGTCGGGCATCACCAGCCTCCATGGCCAAGCCCCGAGCACAACAGAGAATACCATAATCGTGACCGAATGCTTCTTTCTTAGTGGCTCTTCATCCTCCTATCTTATGACCAAATAATTTGTGACACAACCCTAGGATCTTATTTCTACCCCTAAGTTGTGACCATTGAATTTACATCACCACCTCTCTCTCCTAGTCCTCTCATGTATTCATGTCCAAAAGATGACCTTGTTTTATCCTCCACTTTCGAGACATTTAAGTAAGGAAACTGCCTCCTCATAGAGGACACCATCAATATCGATATGGTTCCTCTAGAACATCCATGCATCATAAAGTTTAGGTAAAATCTTACCCTTAAAGAAATCGAGTCCGATAGGGCTCTAATTTCAAAGTACAAATATGTTTGAACTTAGGACTATTCAGACAAGCTAGGCATAAATGTGTCCCTTGTATCTCACAATCTATTTCTTAAACTAGGTTCTAAACCCATCAAGTAGAAGCTTCATTGCCACCATCTTGAGCTCAATACCTTAATATAAAAGGATATCTAAAGACTCCTTGATGTTGGTTTTATCTAGACCATTGACTATCTGAAATGAAATGGATGGATCACATAGTGCTAGTCATAAAAAAGAACATATCTATCTACATGTGCATTATCTTGAAGGATCTCAATATCACTAGCTTCAAGGAAAAGTGCCCTCTACCCTTTCTATACTAGCTCATAGACTCTTAGGCATGCTACAATATAACCTATGTTATATGTTATATRWYATAWAACATATGTTATATTGTTATATAACATRTGTTATATGTTATATAASATATAACATAGGTTATATGGTGTCATAGAAAACCATCATTAGCTTGCACCCATCCTTTTGGCGAATGCTCAATGATAGAGTAGAGAATCCCTTTGGTATACAATATATTATTTAGAGAAATTAAATAAACCTTAATTATGATTTTAGTCAATTAGAGCAAAGATTTACTTCTCTAAACAATATAAAGGAATTCTACAAAATATGTGAAACATGTAAAATTAAGGATCTATAGAAATTAGTGATCTAATGTTTTAAGATAATACTTCAAGATAAAGAGCATAAACCACCACGATTCACTTCTATCATTTTATGAGTAAAAAACAAGTAGATTAATAACAAATCTATTTTATAAAGTACTCAATAATATGTTATATCTAAGGTTATATGATATATAATGTAATGACCTCCTCGTTATGCTGACAAACCTCTTATAACAAGTGCAATTTTTTTTTTGTGTGTGCGTGTGTACAAGGGTAACAAGACATTATACTCTGCGCCGCCACATGACAACACATCATGATGCATGCAACTATGATATCAACATAAATATCTAAGACACACATCAACCTTTGCCAGTAAATAACAACAATCAACTGACCAAATAAAAAGACTGACTACCTGCCCGTCCTACCCTGCAATGGTTAGGACCTCCAAGACACATAAGCAACGCTCAAGCCCAACTTCCCATCGATTTTAACCATTTAAGGTCTTAGGGCTGGCAACTATTCTAAGGAACATGGAGGTGTCTACATCCCACCCGACACAAAGTCTCAAGTATACTTTAATTCATTTGGAATAGAGAACTCACTAGATTTTGACCTAGTCACAACCTAGTTACCTTTAATGATTTGATGGAAATAAAAATAAAATTATTAAATTATAACTAACTATGAAATATATGAGTGGAGTCCTAATCTATGATTCCTAGCCAAGATAAAGAAAAACACAATGGTTATGAAATATATTGATATAAATGAAGTAATAACCATGAAATAGTTCAAAGTGTTACACATACACAAATCCCACATAGCTTAATGTAAATGAAATATAGCTTATCATTATAATAGAAGGATAGAACTTCATATCCATTTGTTGAAACCATTTTAAAGATCAAGTAACATAACCTTAATAGAACAAGATTAGTCCCAAGTATATTGACTCAATCTCACAAGAATTCAATAATGCATGAGAGTGAGAAAATTTTAAGCTACCATAGATACACATAATTAGTTTCTCCAAAAGTGGCCAAGAGTTTTTTTTTTCATTAAAAATATGAAAAAATCCAAACAGTTCAGTTTCGAGAATCCTATTTTACTTTGTCTATATTCATATTTATACATAAAAATAAAGTATCTGCAAGAAATTGGATTGATTCTTTTGTTAATTTCTTGAACTTTTGATTTTGATTAATTAATGATTGAATTTTGGCATTGTCCTTGTCATTGAAGGCTTCCAAGCTTCAACCATGCCATTGATATAATTTGTTTGTAGAAATCGATGTTGATTGAGAGGACCTCAAGAAAGGCAACATTCCTCTTCAACTTCTTAATATATTTTTCCACTTTCAACAATGTGGATTTAAGTGTAAAACTATTCCTTGAAGGGACTTTCATGTATTCCTTCAACTATTTTATGGTAATTATAGAAATGAAAAGAAGAAAGTATCTATCATGAGAGATAGTATGATTTGATTCCTTTAGTAGTTGATCTCATTTGAAGAAGTCATTCATAGAACCTAAGGTAGGTAAATTGCAATTTGATATTACTCTTTTAAACATGCCATAATTTAGTGGTTCCATCAATTTTAGAATCCATAATTTCACAAGCTTATTGAGCCAAAGTCTTCCAACAGTCTAAGCCACAATCAATATCTATGATCTCATCCTCGGTCATGTAGGCAACCTATGGATCAAGACTGCTCATTTATTCTTGTCATCTTTCAACATAATTGAATTGTAAATGAACCTATTCGTATTGACTCTTCTAGTATAGAAGGCATTTTTGAAGATACATCATGATGTTGACCCAGTTATGGAATGTCTGTACCTTCTCATAAAAATTACTCTGTCGAGTGTTTAGCTTGTCCTAAGTTTTAGAAGAATAATTTATAAAACTAGTGGGGTCACATTGATTGGTCTTATAATAACTTACCTCATTTTCCAATTTAGCAATATTTTCTTACTGTTTCTTAAAGAGCAAGATCATAGATATATAACGTTTGGAATTAAAAGAACAACCCATTACATCTCCTATATTATTTGACCCCAACATTTCATTTATTTTAACTGGCAATAGCATTACCCTTACACAATTCAAATCGAAATATATCATGACATTACCTTTATAAATTAAAATAACAATATATTGCCTAACCCTAACATTTCATTTATTTTAAATGGAAAAAGCATTACCCTTACACAATTCAAAATGAAACATATCATTGACATTACCTATATGTATTAAAATAAACAAATCACAGTAGCATTACGTTGGCACAAAGCTATACCCCATTTATGTATTGTTAGCCATAAAATTGATGACCCAACCATGATGCCACGGCTTAAGTTGACCACAGAACAATTTACATCGTGAGTGCGGCCAGAAAATCATGAATTCAGGGACGACACAATAGTAGTCAAAAGGAAACTAACAAGTGGCATAGTTAAGGATGCAGACAATCAGTTTACATAGTCCACCGAGGGGGAGGGGTGTAACAGCGATGCAGAGAAGCAAATTGTACCAGGCACGTGCAAAGTTATTAACCTTAAAATGTACAGAGGCAAAAGACGTGGTATTAATACTGTTGCAGTAGCCATTATTACGGTGGCTATGAGTGGTGCTGAAAAAGGAGTGAAAATAGGGATTACCAGGTCACGATTGCTAAGAAATAAAAGGAAACAAATAAAACACCCAATCGGCACAAGGACTAAGGGCTGCGAGTGCATGCCTGAATTCAATCAATTAGCAAACTGTCAACTGGCAAAAATCAGGAACCAATAGCAAACGACAACAATCAAGATGACCAATTTATCTTGGTAGCATCATAGAGGACCCCTCACAGCTGCACTTAACATGGCTTGCCGAGGTAAAGGCCCAGGAAACCCGACGATACAATTGCAGGGGGAGCGCGTATACAACTTTCACAGAGAAGCGAACTCATGCTTTACAGAGGCGACAGGATATATTGATCATGATAGGGTTGAATTAGATAATTTTTATTATAGTTGAAATTCATTCACGGTATAAAAAGGTTCAATGCCAACTGTATCATACGCCTGCTTCAAGGATGGAATGTTGGAACAAACTAGAGGTTTTGGTGGAGAAAACGGAGTAAGAATTTTTTTATTTTATTTTATTTATTTTATTTTATTTTTTAAATAAAATAGAACCTAAACCCCCTCATTCTTGGTAATGCTGCCAACCTCATCTTGTGCATGATTGTACAGACTATGCACTACTTCAAGGATTTCAACCAATTCCAACATATATTGTGATACAGTCAATCAGACCTTTAATGCATTCAACCACATAAATTCTAAATGTAAATGCAGTCCAACGGGTAAATTCGATCAAAATTCAGGCATGTAAATTCTAAACAGAAAACGCATTACAGTCAAATTTAAGCAAAATTACCTTGCATAAACTACATTACATAATTCCTAACTTAAGGATTTCATTACAAACAATTACAATACACAAATTCTAAACAAAATGCATTTTAGACATGCAACTCCACTCAAAGTTTAGACATATATCTACAAGAATTGATTCAGATAATTAAGGTCCATCACAAAATCGAGTAGCGTAGAGGATTGGATCTTCTGTGAAAGAAACCAAATACATTTCACAAGTAAAAAACCTACAGATCTAATCATACATCCTACACAGTGTACCAATCAACCCAAGGGCGTACCTTTGCCTGTTTGCCTGCTCTGAGTGTCGTCTGCGCGCTCCGTTCAAATCCTGCTCGTCGACTGTCGAGACCTCACCGGTACCTCCTAGCCAATCTCTAGGGGTACTCTACTTCCCCCTTATCCCCCCGAGCCACAAAGGGGCCACACACTATCCAGATGGTACATCTAGCTCCCAGCTCACCTCGCAAGGATGAGCTACCACTCCTATCCGAGCTGGGAAATCCCAACTCCTCACAAGTAAATCAGTCAATTCACTAATCCGGCAGTGTAACGTTACGCTAACGGCTGATCCCCTTTCTTCCTTCTCTTCCCTTTCTTTTATAGAGTTTTAGAACTTCCATCTTTCCATAAATCTAATTTAATTTAAGTTTTAATAAAAATCTTCTAAAAACTCTCCTTCGTACAAGTGTCATCCATCCCCCACGTTTCTCCATTAACTAATTTCCTTAATTTATCAAATTGTCTTATTTCCCTCACCCACCTAGAGTTACTCCTACTTTTACTCCTAGGTTTCCCTAGATTCCCTTACAGGTTTTAAATACTTTCCCTAAAATGAAGTTGCTAAATTAGTTCAATTTAGAAGGTTCTTAATTGTAGATTCTTTACTAAGTTGACCTTGTTTTTTACCATAAGTTCCCCTCTTTCCCCTTTTAAGTTACCACCAATCCCTAGTTTCCTAAATGTTATAATTTCCCTCTTTCCCCTTTTTATTAGAGCTAAAAATGACAATTGCAATTTAACCCCTTTTTCCCTTTTATTATTAACTCAACATCTTTTTAAACTATCAAAAATTAAAAATAATTAAATTCTTCTTTATATTTTATATCCACATCTTTTAATTAATTTACTACTCTCTTCGTTTACCCAAAAAATTTATGAAGACCAAAATTGTTACTTAAAGGGTTTTTATTTTACATTTTACTATTTTAAATTTTTAGAGATGTTTTCTCAAGGGTAGGCAAAATTTTACCCGTAGCAAAGTTTCAGACTTAGGACATAGATTCTGAACTAGGTGACATTTAACTAGGGAAGTTGTTTTAAAATTTATAAATGTGTTGTCTTTCTTAAGGCCATCTAGGTTCCTTCCTTTATCATCATCAATGCGATGTGCCCTTCAGGATGCACTACATGCTCCAAGGATGCCACTCACCTCTTTTGTTTCTTCTGCGTGACGTGCCCTTCAAGATGCACCACATGCTCCAAGGGTGTCATTCACTCTTTTGTTTCTTTTGCGCGATGTGCCCTTCAGGACGCACCACGTGCTCCAAGGGTGCCACTCACTTCTTGACTGATTGGTAGACATCAATAACCCCTGGAGTCAACACTTCGCTAGGTGAACTTGTGGGATACTAGGGGATTCTAAGGAATAAGGCCCCCACATTATTGCGTGCCCTTTAGAATCATCGCGAGTGACTGTCGCAGTCTTCCCTCGCGACATCGTGGGTACTCTCGAACTAGGTAATCGTTAACCTACAGTTCAAGCCACGACGGGAGTGCTAGTAGGCTGTGGCAGGGATGTTGTCCACACCTCTCCCTCAACCTCTCTGAGAGTCATGTGTGGCCCCTTTAATCCATATGTGAGTCTGGTTGGAAATCTATCGTCAGCCTCCATCATCAACAATGTTGTCAGAACATGTCTACATCATATCATCTAATCAAATGTACTAAAATCATAGTAAAATAATCAAAGACGAATAGCACACTCCCTGACTCGATCCAGAGTCCAAGGGATTATGTCGATGCCTCAGCATCGTAAAGGTCCAAAACCCTGCACACTCAATAAAACCGAGTCAATAGCACATGTCTGTGTCAATGCAGTAAAACATAATGTCATCTATCATAACACATCATAATCAAGGACAAAAGTTTTAATATCATAATAGTCTGGATCACTTGCGAGCAAGTGTCCTCAAAGAATAATTTTTCTCAGTGTGCCAGAGCGGGATGTTACATACACCCCCTCTTGGTCTAAACTTCATCCCAAAGTTTCTGAGTATAAATGATGAAATAAGTGTATCATAGTATCATACGACTATCTATCAAACAAAAATGGAAACTGTTGGCGCATATCATATGCATCCTCTCAGGTCGTCGAGTGCGAACTATAATTGTCCCACTAGACCTTAACCTAATCTACCATTCGACATCGTAACTGTCGAATGTGATGATCTAAGATGCAGAATGGCTCAGCTATGAGCGTTGCCTCATCTGATACCTGCAAGGAACTCATGTCAATAACATGCATAGGATCACTAATGTAATGTCTCAAAACAGATACATGAAAAACATCATGCATATGCCTCAAGGAATTAGGCAAGGCTAGTTGATAGGCCATGGACCCCTTTCTCTCCACAATCTTGAAAGGTCTTGCGAACCTAGGAGAGAGTTTATCTCCCTTTTCAAACTTGATCAAACTCTTATGTGGTTTAACCTGCAAGAAGACTCGATCACCGACCTCATAACTATGGTCGATTCGGTGCACATCGGCATAACTCTTCTGTCGATCCTGTGCTTCTTTAATCCTTTGTCTTATGGTTTTCATTTTATCTTCCATTTCTTGGATCACTTCTGGTCCCACCAGGACCCTATCCTCAAGTCGATCCCAACTAAAAGGTGTTTGACACGATCACTTGTAAAGAAACTCGAAAGGAGCCATCTTAATGGTGCTCTGGTAACTGTTGTTGTAAGCAAACTCTATTAGTGGCAAGAATTATTCCCGATGCTTTTGTTGGTCCATCACGTACATGCACAACATGTCCTCCAAGATTTGGTTCGTTCATTATGTCTTTCTGTCAGTCTCTGAGTGATACGCAGTACTAAAGTTAAGTTGGGTAACCAAGGCCTCTTGGAAACTCATCCAAAATCGTCCAGTAAACACCGATCCTTGATCAAATATAATCCTCTTAGGCACACCATACAGCCTCACAATCTCATTGATGAAAACTCTCACTATGTTAGGTGCCTGATACATCGTACGCATAAGAATAAAGTGAGCACTCTTCATCAGAGTGTCTACTACTACAAAAATCGAGTCATGTCTCCTTGCCATCAGTGGCAATCCAACAATAAAATCCATTGAAATAACCTCCCATTTTGATTCCGGGATGGCATGTGGTTGAAGTAATCCTGCTGGGTGTCTATGTTCAGCCTTTACCTACTGAAACTCTAGACATCTGGCCACATAGTTGACTATGTCAACCTTCATTCCCTTCCAGAAGAATAAGGGATTAAGGTCTTCCCTCATCTTCGTGACTCCTAGGTAAGCCATGTAAACTTCTCTATGAGCCTCACTCAGGATCAACATCCTCAACTCTTCGTTTGGCGGTACGTAAATCCGACTTTTAAATCTCAATAAACCATTGCTATTAGATGAAAATCCCTTATATCGTGGTACCATCATTGTGTTTTGTCCGATAAAACCCTTGACCTCTTTGTACTAGTCATCGTCACGCTGTAAAGTGAGAATCTACTCACGTAGATTCGTCTGACGAGGCAACACTAAAAAGATGCGTGGTCTCTGACTTAAAGCATTCGCCACTCGGTTCACTGTTCCCTTTATGTAAGTAATCTCAAATTCGTACTCGCTAATCAATTCCGACCAACACCGTTGTCGCGCGTTCAGGCCACTTTGCGTAAAAAGGTGTTGTAGTCCACAATGATCAGTATTTAGTTCAAATTTTCATCCAACAAGGTAGTGTCTCCAAACCTTCAAGGCATATACGATGGCTAATAACTCCAAATCATGCAACACGTAGTTCTCCTCATGCCTTCTCAGTTTCCTCGAAATGTAATCAATCACTCATCCATTTTGCATCAAGACTCCACCTAAACCTTCCTTGGATGCGTCTGTGCATACAAAGAATTCCACGTCCATGTGAGGGACCTTTAGTATCAGCGCTGTCGTCAACAACTCTTTAAGCCTCCGAAATGCTTCCATGCATTTCGCGGTCCAAACAAGCTTCTTGTTTTTCTTCCGCAATTCCATGATCGGATTTGCTATCTTCGAAAATCCCTTGACAAACCATCGATAGTACCTTGCTAAACCCATAAAGCGATTCACTTCCGTGACATTCGTCAGCACATGCCATTCCATAATAGCCTCAACCTTGGATAGATCCATGGTGATACCTTCGCCGGAGATGACATGCCCTAAGTAGTGAATCCTCGAGTGATAAAAAGAGAATTTGGACAACTTCCCGTACAATCTGTGCTCTCGCAAACACTATAGTACCAAGCACAAGTGCTCGTCATGCTCCTCCATCGCCTGAGAGTAGATCAAAATATCATCAACGAATACTTGGACGAACTTGTCCAAGTACTCGCGGAACACCCCGTTCATCAAAATCATAAATACCCCTGGGTCGTTTGTCAGTCCAAACTGTAAAACAATAAACTCATAGTGTCCAAACCTCATCTTAAAGGCAGTCTTAGGGATGTCATCCTCCTTGATCCATAACTAGTGATACCCTGATCACAAATCGATGTTGGAGAACACCGTCACAACCTTCATTTGATCGAATAGATCATCAATTCTCGACAAGGGATATTGATTCTTGATCATAGCCTTGTTCAGTTGACGGTAGTCAATGCAATGCCTCCATGATCCATCCTTCTTCTGAATGAAAATAACAAGTACACCGCACGGTGACACACTAGGACGTATTAGTCCCAGGTCCAACAACTCCTGCAACTCTTGCAACTCCAGGGTCGACATCCGATAAGGCGTTCTTGCTATCGGTTCGGTCCCCGGTTTTAGGTCTATGGTAAACTCCAATTCTCTTTCTAGTGGCACCCCAGGTAACTCCTCTAGAAATACATCCGCAAACTCTTTCACCACCGAAAGGTGCTCAAGACCTTCCGATACTCCTTTCTCGTTTAACACAAGGATCGCATAAATCTTGCACCCCTTGTGCATACTCCTCTGTAACTGTAAGGAAGAGACGAACCTCAGGGAAACTCCCTGGTTCCATCTTAGAATCACACGTCTCTATCCCTCGTCTTTGATCAAGCTCAACCATTTCATCTTATAGTTGAGTATCGCCTCATGCGATTCCAACCAATCCATACCAATTATGACATCATAAGATCCTAAGATCGTGATGTACAAGTTGGCCCTCGTGACAAACTCTCCTAGGTTAAGGGCACAACCCGTAGCCTTTCCTCCAACCTTATGTTTGTTTCGCGAGGCCATCTACACGAAGATAAACTCATCCTGTTCGACTGCCCTTATCTTAATCCTTTTTAGCGCTGCACCAGAAATGAATCTCTTGGTAGAATCAGGATCTATCAAAATACTAAGGGTCTGGTCAGTGAAAATATCGTCTCGAGCATAGTCGACTGGTGCTCTGCCTGGAAGTTATTCACTGTTGCATGAATCCGATGGGCCTTTCCCATATCTCCCATGGTAGTGGGTCTAGGTGGTCCAGACGCTCTGGTCCTCTCCACAGGACAGTTGTGCTGGTAGTGTGGCTCCCCACATGTCCAACACCCCTTCTTCGGCCCAATAGTCCTGGTACCCAAAGTAGATGATGATGGCCCACTGGCCTGGAAGCTTGGTCTGTGCTACTGAACATGCCTAAACTACTGCTACTGCGGGCAACGTTGCTGCTAATGCTGTGGTCCCCGATAAGGTGTCCGCTG
>JASDQU010585559.1:9620-32987 GCA_032191745.1 Picea mariana | reverse complement strand
AGTTATTTTTGTTATGAAAAGTTTTACCTCGTAGGCAGTTATTTTTGTGGATACACCTGCATCGCATCATTTAAATTATCTAACGAAGAGAATTTTCCATAGTTAGGGTGGACTTCCTAATTTCAAAAACCTCCACAACACGAATTTGTCAATATCCGCTAGCTATTTGCAGCAGTAGGTAACAATCGACAATTGAAAATGGAAGATCAGTATCTTGATCAGATCAGATCAGGATTAAAATTTACTATTGTAACAACTCCGTTTTACATTTCAGGAGATTTTCTTTAAACTTATATTTTTCCTCCATGATATGCTTGATCGCACCATATTTAACTACACAACACAAGAACAAGAAGGCGATGATGATGATGTCATCGTTGATCTTCTCAATGATTCTTCTTCGACCTGCATAAATACATGTCGTTACTTTTCTCCTCAACACAACCCAATGCCTATGGTACCTCTCTTGACCATCTCACACCGCTCTGTAAACATGGTCGTTACATGAATAAACTAAAAGGGCGACAACTTCCCTCAACACGATGATTTGGAAAAGAACACCCATATACCCAGGCTTCGCTTTTTCTTGAACCTACTTCAATTATGGGTGTATTGTGAATAACAACATGTTCATCAACTTGATCATTTTTTTTTTTCTCTACGGCGGTGAACCTATCTCTCTTTAATTTCGAAATCGACCGTGGGTCTAGGGTTACCAACTTTCGCAAGAACTTCATGCGTTCTCTTCTGTCACTAGATTGGGGTATCGAGTGTGGTGTTTCTGGGTACTTCAATGTCGGTTTATAGTTCTTCCCACATCGTTGAAAAGGGATTTTATGGGAGACAACCTTTGAGAAATATGCTTCTCGCAGAGTTGTGGACGAAATGCCAGAACGAGTGTCTGTTAGTATTGGAATTTAAGTTGGTGAATTCCCCCTCCATTAAATCCTAAGGGGGACACCCGTTGCTAATTTGTGGCGGAATTTAACCACGTTTCGTGGCGAATTAAAAAATCACCCAGAACCTTGACCCTTGAGTTTGTACTCACTAGCATTTCCAGCAACTTCCCTTTTAATTTTTACTTCCTGTGTTTTTGGTGGAGATTCCAGATCTGCGACCTCCTCTATGGGAGTCTTTTGGCTAGTGAGCTCGGTGATGCACTGCACATTCCTAGGATTCGTGGCATCCACCCTTTCGAAAATCCAAATAAATGGACTGCGTTCCCTTCGATTCCTCTTCCTGTCATTTGATTTAAATTTTTGTTTCCTTAATAAAGTCACCAGAGTCATCTCCTTAATTCTATGTCGCTTAACCATTAACGACCGCAATCAAATTCCCATCAAGCGTTCTTACGCACTATTTGATCATAGACTAGCACAGCCTCAAACTGGCTGGTGAACGCTGAAAAGAGATGCCTCCAGGACAGTTGAAATGAAATATATGGACAGCTGAAACGTACTGACGAAAAAGTTAATTTCAAATGTGGTAATTTCAAAGATTAATCAGTTAAATGTGGCAATGATATGGTGGTACAGTAATTTCTTAATATGATTAGGTAAATGTTAAAAAGTAAACAGGTTAGGTAAATGTTAAAAAGTAAACAGGTTAACTGATGCATTCAAAAATACAAGGAAGTTATGAAAAGTAAAACACATTCATTGATTTGGGAGGACGACTAAGAATATGGCAGCATCTTCAATTGTTAGCCATAGATTAAAATTTTAAATTAAAAGGTCATTAATTGTGCCCATCTCCAATAGGTATAAGCCTTTCGGCTTAATAATTATAATGTAGATTGGTAACTGATAATCATATTGGTAATTGCTAATTGTAATGCTAATTATATTTATGGTGTAAATCGATAATTGATATCTGATAATTATATTGGTAATCGCAAATTGTAATGTTAATTATATTTATGGTGTAGATTGATATTTGATATTGATAATTGCTAATTGTGATACTCATTGTATTGATAATAGTATTGATAATCTATGGTATAGATTTTAATTCCACTAAGGGTACAACTGAGTTACACCCCGTGAGGGTCTACTTATCCATAAAGTTCTTAACCGCCATTTATACAATGATTTATCGATTCACATTTTCCTTTACTAACGTCTCCCTTGTAATGATTAATAATCATTATTATGTCAAATTTACATGTTCATCAAAGATGGGTAGATGATTAATGCTGGCCTTGTGGGAGGGGATCTAAAGTTGGTTTTGTTAAGCATATAATTACAGTGCTAAGAGTATTCCACAACGATAATGATGTAAACTACAATTATAAGGTGTTCACTTTCACATGCCTTGATTATAGTTGACATGTGTTTCTTTTAATCCTTCTTTCGCCCCAAAAGTGTTAGACCACACCCTTGCTCCTTAGTTCATTGGACGATTATCTGGCTCCTTGAAAGAATGTGTTGTACTTACAACTGTCGTCATATTAATCCCACGCTTTTGGAACACGAGGCTCACATGTTTGTTTAAGCCTTCTTTACCTCTTGCGCGATGATTAGAAGTCTCGATGAATGACTTAGTTAATCATTTCCTTGCATGCACTAAATATTTATTGCAACTCATGATGTTAGACCCTAGACTCCTAGCAGGCAGTAAAACCTTGAAGTAAAGACTCATATTAGACACTTTAGACTACCAGTGCGTAAATAGTTGTGATCTGGTGTTTATATTTAGACCTTAGATTCCTTGCTCAATGAATTACATAATAATACTCTTGCGCCTCAAATCTAGGAGAGAAATGATCTTAGGTATATGATCAGATTTCCTTATGCCACAATTACAGTCATTTACCCTGTGCTTTCTCTTATGTTGTCGTATGTTGGAATAGCAACCCTTGCTTGCATCAAGGATGTACTAATGGATGACTGGATTAACACTCCTTACTTGTGTCATCGAATGTCTTGACTAATAATGGATTACAATATCTACTTGCACTATTAGATTTATCAATGAATAACAGATTATAACCTTTATTGTGCCATTAAAACGTTAATGAATGATCAATGTAGACAATAAACTTCTTGCTCCTATGAATTTTATGTCTTGTGTGATGGTTTATAAATAGTATATTTTTGTACCTTGATGATCTTGAACTTTAAGATTTGTACCTATAGGAGTCATCATTAATTGTAGAACGTATTAATGCTAGCTTGTTGTTAAATGGTGTTGTTACATCGATATGTATGTTGTGATTTATTTGAATGATGTGTCATTGTTGTTGCTAATTATTTGATGTTTAAGTTTCCTTTGAAAAAATAAATAAATAAAAAATTGTCCTTTGTATGTCGCTTGTGAGTCGTAACAACGGGGTCGTTACAATTGTTTACATGCCTGGTTGCTTTTACTGGTCTTGTCCTTTCCAACCTACACAGTAGTGCTTCTTTCTTCGAGTTGTATACTTCATCGTTGGGCCCATTTGTATTTAGTCTTTGAACTTTTTCGTAGTGTTTTATTCATGTGTGATGATCATCTCAGCTGCGCAAGATGTGATACCTTTGTATTTCAACAATCTTTTTATTTTTTCTATCACTACTTTTTTATTTATTTTCTTTCCCTTTTCTACATTTTATTTGATTTTTCATTTTTTTATTGATATTATGGTACACTCACTATAATGCATGGGTTCTGAAACAACCCATAATACTTTGTATACTGTTGACTGTCTCGATAGAGTTTTAGCCAACTTCTGTTCACAATTCCTTCCAGGATTTGTCCATCCAAGGTTTCCAACTGCAAAGCACTTGTTTTCATTATATATTGGATCACATAGGAGCCTAACCAATGCATGATAAACTTCCTTGGGTTGTGTAGATACTTGTTTTATATACTAATACCAAATCGTTGACTTGACGTCTCTTTGGTTTAATGTGGGGATCATTCCAAGCCTTCTCTTTAGATTTCTACACCGGCTGATGGAACCCTTCGATAAATCGGTCCTTCTCAAGATGAACTAACTACACCAATATCTCCTCTATTGAGTGAATATTAGAGAGCTCAGTGATTTTTTTAATGTGCATGATAGGTAGAATGAACTCCATTGGCATCACAACTTCCTGTCCATAGACCAATTGGAACAGTTTCTGCCATGTCATCTCCTTGTAGTTTTGTAAACCTAGAACATTGCAGGGATTCGTAAGTCCCAATCATCTCACCCTATATTGCATATTTTTTTCTAATAATTTTCCAAGACCTTATTAAAATATTCCACTATGTCATTGGTCTGAGGGTTATATGGTGCATTATTTTGATGATGAATATGAAACTTCTCAGTTAATGCTATAATTGTTCTATTTAGAAAGTGTGTACCTTGATCACTAAGTAATATGCATGGACATCCAAACCTTGTGACTACATTCTCGAATATAAATCGTGCAATAGTATTTGCATTACAATAAGTAACTTGTGTTGATTCTGCCCATCTGGTCAAATACTATGCTACAGTGACGATGTATCTTGTCCCTGATCTCCTTGCTTGGGGATTGATCGACCCTACAAAGTCAATGGCCCACTTATCAAATGCTTGGAACATAATTTATGGATTTAATGGAATTTCATCTCTCCTAGACAATTTTCCCACTCTTTGACATATGTCGTAGGATTGACAATACTCCTTCACATCTTTGTGCAGTGTAGGCCACCAAAGCCCTGCACGTAAAATATTATGCATTGTTTCTTTTCTTGGATAATGTCCTCCAGTAATTCCATCATGTGATTCCTTTAATATTATTGACCTTTCATGTTCCATACACAATGCCTCAATATTCCATATTCTCTTAACTTATACAAGTTCCCTTCAATCAATTGATAATTAGTTGCTTTCACCACCAATTGTTTTTTCTTACAAATGTGAGTTAGTAGGGGGCCATGCCTGTACTTAGAAATACCACAATGTCTGCAAAGTAATGATACACCATCCTTACTGCAAATAACTACACATCTGGGAAATTATCATCTACTTTACCTTCATCCTTTCTTGTCAATATGTGTGAGAGATGATCAGGTCCTGCATTCATCTTCCCTAGTTTTACTATGACCTCAAATTCATATTCCTGAAAGAATAAAAACCATGTACATATTCTTCCTCCTAACACAGGCTTGTTGACTAAGTACTTTAAGGAAGAATGTTTTGTATACATCTTGATATGGGACCCCAATAAGTAGTTCATGAACTTCTTTAACACATAGACCATTGTCAATCCTGCACATTCTGTAGTTGTATAATTACTTTTAGATGTAGAGAATTTCCTACTTGCAAACACAATTGGATAATCAATGTCCCCCTCTCCTCATTCTGATAGCACTATGCCCAATGCTATGGATGATGCATCTACATGTACACAAAACTCATTTTTCCATTCTAGAAAGATCAAAATGGGTGTGGTTACCAGTTGTTGTTTCAAAGTGTCTAGCCCTTTCTAGAAGTCCTCGTTCCATTGAAACTTGGATTCCTTATTTAGTAACCTTTCCATGGGTGTTGCAATCTGCGAATATCCTTTGAAAAAATTCCTATAGTAACCTGTACGGTCCAAAGTTACTCGTAGTTATACGACTGATTTCGGAGGTTCCAAGGCCATAATTACTGCCATCTTGAATGGATAAACCAATAATCCTTTTTTTCATACTACATGTCCCAACAAAATTTCAAATGGCATGCAAAAGATACACTTCTTTAAGTTCAGTGAAACATGATAATGCCTGCATCGATATAACATGAAACAGAGAAATTCAATATGATCCTATAGTAAACTTAACATAGTCCAATTATCCAAGTAAACCTCCAAAAACTTATGGATGAACTCATTGAATGTTCTCACTACTACTCTAGAAAACACCATAGGTGAATTCTTTAATCCAAATGGAATCACTATATACTGACAACTTCCCCACTTTGTCAGAAAACTAGTTTTGTGTCGATCTTCCTGTGCAATTCTTATCTGATGGTACCCAGAGAATTCATCTGTAAACAAATAAGTTTCTTGACCTCCTACATTCTGCAGTACTTCATTCATGAATGGTGTTGGGAATGGATCGTGTAAGCAATATGTGTCATTAAACTTATTTATATCCACACAAATCCTAATTCCTTGTGTATTATTGTCCTACAATACCATTGGGATAATCCACTTGGATTCTTTAACTGGTTCAATGATACCTACATCTAGCATCTTGTCTATTTCATCCTTGAATTTCTCCTTATACCTTAGGTTTAACCTGTATGGCCTTTGTCCTATTGGATTAGCTCCCGGTTTTAGTGGGATCTTCATCTCTCCTAAGTCGTCTTCTATGCCCTTCATCTCCAAGAATGTGGTTAGAAATAAATATTGATATTCCCTCAATAAGTTTGCAACCTTCTCAACTGTCTCATCATTCCAATAATATCCTATATGCACAAACTTAGGATTATTCATTATCTGAATGTTGACCTTCTTTGTCTTGATAGGTTGTGTGTACACATCAAATGGAAGATTTAGCCCTTCTACTGCACAAGTTCCTTCTGTCTTGGGTATTTGTATATTCTTGGGATCCCCTTCATCATATTATTCCTTCGTTATAAGGGTACTAGTTCTATCTTCTCTACCTCTGATAAGATCTTTGCTTGAATGGATTATAGTGTTACATGGATGGAGATATATTCATGTTCAAATGTGAACGTAATTTCGAATCGTTGGACCAATTATTCCCATTTTTTGTCTCCCTGTGCATCTCCAATTTTTCAGAATTGTATCCAACATGTGTATGAATCTTTCTGTCCACTTTGTCTTTGGTACTATGCACCAGAAAAACCTATAACTTTCTACGTGACCTATCGGGTCGTTCTCTCCTATGTATTTCTATGTAGATTCTTCTTCCTTAGGGCCAAAGAGTATATACATAAGTATATTGCACTATTCCTAGTATTTCATTCCCTTTCTATGCACATCCCACCATCAAGTTGGAGTTTCCTTCAAGATGGCATCCAGTTCCAACAACCTCTATTGTTTGAGTACTTGTAACTCAACTGATTTTATAAACACATTGATCTTAATCAGTCCATCATACCTGGGTGGGTCACATAGCTCTCTTCCTATCCATCACAAATATTGGTTTATCTACGCACATCATCTAGTTGAGACTTCATGCATCCTCTACTGCCAATATTTTAGACTAACTTCTAAATATTATGCACACGAACTGATACGCCTCCAACTCAGTGCACCTTTCATTGTCGGGTCAAAATAGTACTCCATCCATGCAGTTAGATTGTATAAGTTATCAAAATACTTCCCTCTTTTTGGCTCTATTTATTGCTTTCCTTTTGATGGTTCCAATGGTGCGGTGACTTTCATATCCCCGAACTCGAATATCATTTCCATTTTTTTCAAGTTAATAATTACTTAATTTTAGAACTCCCATTCCAATCCCATCAATGTTGGATACAGTTTACTATCATATACTATCTCAATAACTTCAAATTCTTCCATGTTGCGCAACCCATCTATGTTCATAGGTACTCATCTCAGTCTCCTAATTGGGACTATATTATGCTCATTCATGAGCCTTGAATAAACAGTGGACCATACTAACTCAGGTTCCCCCATCATCTCCCATGTATTTTTAGGTAGCACATTCACATTATCCACATCGTACTATCTAATATGTCCATTAAACCTGAATTCTCTGTTGGTTCTCTTCCTAAACAGTACTTGGTTTACCATTTTTTGTGCAATAGGGATGTCCCTTTCTTTTGTGTAGTGATCAATCATGTTATATAATATACTTAGCATAGTTCTATCCTTTGTTAGTTCCACACAACTCTTTAAGTACTTTGTTAGTGTACTTACCTGCGCACTTGACTTCTCTATTACTATTAGATCTTCTATATGATATAGTGATGATGTTGACTCTCCCCCATGTGGTCCAAGTATTTCCTTTCTTGTGCTCTAATATGTTTCTTTCTCCATTGTGGATCGAATGTTTGTATAGGACCTAATAATGTTTTTACCCACTTCTTTTTCTAGTTTCCTCGAGTTACTAGATAAACACCTGTCCTAGCTCCTCCACATGTAACGACTGCAACTTTTGGTCCTTCACTGTGTATTTTGGCTGATATCATCTACACATTTATATTAATATTCTGATTTGGGTTTCCTCTAGACTTCCATTTCACAAGTAGTTGGGGATAGTCTTATGTCACATGATCTACTGCTCTACAATATGTGCACATCATACATGGGTTCTGTAAATCATGGGCCAAGTGCCCAGGTTTATTACAATTATAACAGATAATCGGTCTGCGTCCTCCTCTACAAAAAATTCCTCTTCCTCAGCCTCTACCAAAGTTTCCTTTGTTCCCCTAATTGAAACCTCTCTGATTGTTATATTGTGCATCGCCCCCATCTGCATAGATGTTCTCTTCCTCGATATGGTACATATTTGATGTGTGATCCCTTAGTAGTTTGAATGCACGACAATATTTCTCTTCGTGTCCTATTTATTTGAAAAAAATGAAATACAAGTTCATGGGTGTACTTTGATAATTCTATAGAAATGGACACTCAATAGGGTGATGGCCCCATTTCTTATAGATCTTGCAGTATCCTCCCTGGTATTGGATTCGGTGCTTCAACTACTAAATATTGTGTGAATGTTGGGTATTCATTTTTGTGATGGAACTCCGTCCTACATTTGGTACACCAAACTTGTTCTCGTTTCTGTGTTCCTTTGGTAAGCTCGGCAAACTGAATTGTTAATATAGCAAACTACATCTAAACCCATGCCACTCCTCCTGTATCTCCTGCGGGATATGCCTCTAGTTTTATTGCAATCTCCAGCCCCTTGAGCTATGACATAACCTTATATTGAATCAAGGGGATTTAAATGTCTGGTATAAGTCTGGAAATAAACCACTCTTGATGTTGTTGATCTAGAATTTGGAAATTCAATCTCCGCATCACATCCTTTAAGCATTGATTGAAATCCCATATAGACTATGTTTGTACCTATTTAATCTCTTTTATCTCGATGATGTACTGTGAATCTAATTTTGTCTTTTTTAACTCCCTTAGTAGAACTTGATTTATCTCTGCCAAAGTCGTGACCTGCACTACATGGATGATGCTCTGTAACTTCATATACCATACCAGTGCAGGACCTCTAAATGTTGTGTCTAATTGCATAGTGTTTATGGCATCATGTTGTATGTTTTTAGCGGTTCAAATCATTTTGCACACAAACAAGTGTTGTTTTGGATGCTCTGAACCCACTCCCTCGATTTCTGGAAGTCAAAGAGAATTATCTACTCCTTCCATGTTGGATTGTTTAGTCCCTCCTCTTAGCGGTGTTGTTGGCCTCATATTCTCACTTTTAATTTGTGCACTTCTCCCACTACTATTTCTGCTACTACTCTGTACTCCTTGACTAACCATGATGAATTTTGACAAGTCTTCAAATGTTATTTCTAATTGATATGACACACATGGAGTCGTGGATTCAACTAAGGATCCTATATAAGTAGGACTTACTGGCTCTTCTATTACTGGACTGGAATGAAACTCCTCTTCTTATCCTCCTATATATGGTATCTCTAAGATTCAGACTAGTGTGCAAGGTTCTCTTTACATTTGATCAATGTGCTTCTCTTCTCTCCCAACCCCAATAGTTTTCCTCTTCCACGTCCTTCCTATGCGCAACTCTCCAAACTCATACTCTTCCTTTGGCATGTTTCCTTCTTGCATCCTCATTCCCTCCCTTCCTTATTCATTGATTCCTTCTCTCAGAAGATCCCCCTACTATCCTCAAGTTCCCCCTATGTGCGCAAATCCATTTTAGCTATCAGAATTCATTATCATCATGTGTTTTTTACATAACAACATACTTATCCATGTATTCAATGATTTCAAGAACCTCCCACATGGACCTATAAAAAAATCTCATTCTACAACACTGTATGATTGAATGTAATCTACTACAAATTTTGTACCATATCCCCCTAGTACACAATCTAACCAAAAATCAATTGCTCAAGTAGTTAGGTTACGTACCGAATTCATTTGTCTTGCCAATTCAGGAGTCCAAGTCTTTGGAACTACAACACTAAATCTTCAAGTCTTCTCTACCAACCTTTCTAGCAACTTAGTTAGAATTTTTGGAAATCTGCCAAAGAAAATTTCATGCAAATCCACGAACACATACATTTGCATACATTTCTTGTCACTCATACGAGGTTTCTTGTTCTCTTGTCACGAAAATTCCCATTCTTTTCATTACAACTAGTCTATGATCTCCGTCTTAGTGGGCCTCCAAATCATCCCCTTAGTCACAATGTCCCGGTCATAGCAATGAAACCATTTGTTGGCTCACTTGGTCTACACACAGTTTGTAAGACCCAAGGTTCAATTCAAATATGACCAAAAAATCCCCAATATACTGGCCCTTTTCAGCATATCCTCCTTATGCAGATGAAGTCTCACTTGAGGTATCAATAGGAACTGTAGGAACTAAGCTTCTGCAGGAGTAAGGGAAAGGGAGGCAGATATCTGAGTCATTGTTCCTTCTTCTAGCTTATGTATGTGCTCGATTATTATAGATATTATCACAATCTTTCATGAATATTTCACCATAATCAATCCATAACCTAAGTCTAGTCTACGAAATATAACAACACCATTCATAACCGCACATAAAACAAGTAAAGATGTAAGATACAATATTGTCTCTCAAATATTTATTTATTCATCTTATCAACTTATTACATTCATAATTATACATAATCTCAACCTTACTACTCTTTGTTAGCTTCGTAGACTCTCATTCTTACCCCACCCATTACATATTTATACCCAAAATATAGGGCTTAAATCCCTATTCTATCTATCCCAAAATATCTTATTACAATTCATGGCATGGCCAACTTTAGTTAATTGGTTGTTTTCTTTCTTTTGTTTTCCTCTCTTTATATATCTTTTATGTTGTTCTTCTATTTTTGGAAATGAGAACTATCGTCATTTTCACTTTATCTTCTCACCCACTTTATTTATCCTTTTGTTTGTGCGTTGTATTCATCCTACATGCTTTCCTTCCTCCTATGATCTTTATTCTACACATTTTTATTTGAGCACTTTCTTCCTTCTGTGCGCTTACCTTATATTTAGGTTTTTCTCCCAAAATTGTATCCAAAATCTGCCTGTCCAACAACTCACAAGAAGAAGGATATCAAAGCAGAGAGCATCCTCCTAGATTCAATGAAGGATCATATAATCCCTCACCTAAATAAGAAGAAGATCACCAAAGATATGTTTGATGCCTTCATAAGTTTATTGCAAAGAAAGAACACAAATAGGAAGATGGTCTTAAAGAATAAACTCATATTGATGCAACTGTCTAGATATGATGATGTTACCAACTATATCATGGGGATCACATAGGCGTGTGATCAGATTGAAACCATAGGGGACAAAAGAGAGGACACAGAGCTCATGAATGTGGCACTAAATGGCCTTCCCAAGTCTTGGGAACCATTTTTCAAGGGATTTTGTGCTCAGAAAAATATCCTACATTGGTGGAGACTTTGGGATGATTGCATCCAAGAAGAGACTCAAGAGGAGTCGAATATTATCAAGTAGGGAGGTAGTGAAGAGAACTTGGATCTTGTTAGTAAAACAAGGAATGGAAAAGGAAAGGGTTCTAGAAAGAAGGGTAACAGTGATGGAAAATCATCATAGCCAAGGACTTGAGCAAAATAAAGTGTTTCTCATGTCATGAAAATGAACATTATGCATCTCAGTGTCCAGATAAGAAGAATAATGGTACTGTAAATACGTAGACAATAACATCAACAAAGATGTAACTTGATGAGTTTACAACAAAGTTTGAGAAGTATTTCTCACTAGCTTCTTTCATTTCTACTAGCACAACAACAAGGAGTGTTTGGTTCTTGAATAGTGGCGCATCTTGTCATAGGAAAGAATCCTAGGAGATATTTAGCAGTTTGAGAGATAACAATGCATATATTCATGTGAAACTTGGTGATGATGCCATGTATGCAATGAAGGGAGAGGGAATTGTTGCATTCCAACTTGAGTTAGAAGGATTGTTATATTTTGAGGATGTGGTTTATGTACCATATTTGAAGAATAATTTTATTTTAGTCTCAGCTACGTAGGATATGTGTTTTTTTGTTACTTTTCAGAGGGGGAAAGAACTCACACTTCTAGAGAAAGATAAGCTATATACCATAGTGTTCGTTGGGGTTAGCGAAGAAAATTTATACAAGTTACATAATAAGCATGTTCAAACCTTGGTAAATGATAGTGACAACTTGTGTGATTTGTGGCAGAAGAGGTTGGGACACCTACACTACAAGGCATTGTCGATTTTGAGGGGGAGTTTTACAGGTTTTCCATAGTTCAAGATTGAGAAGCAAGGAGTGTGAAAAGGGTGTACACTTTGCAAGAATTCCAAGGCTTATTTTCCTATTAGCGAGAGTAGCTTTAAGGGGATCTTGGATATTATTCATCAAGATGTGAGTGGGATGATGTTTTTAGCTTCATTATAGGGATAATCATACTATGTGACATTTATTGATGATTTCCCCAGGAAAACCACGATATTATTTATGAAGACCAAGGATGAGTTCTTCATTCAGTATAGAGAGTTTAGGGCTCAGGTAGAGAACTAAATGGAGGAGAGTACACCTCCAATGACTTGAAGGATTTATACAAGGAGGGAGGGATCAAGAGGGAGCTAACAATATCATACAACCCTCAAAAAAATGGGGTTGTAGAGAGAAAGAATTGGTCCATCATTGGTTCTACGAAGGCTATGATACATGACTAGGATTTTCCTGTGTTATTGTGGGCAGAGGCATGGAACATGACAATGTATGTGAAGAAAATGAGCTCATAGGGTGTTGCAGGACAAGAATCTAGAGGAATCATTCTCAAGACTGAAGCCAAGGAATGGTCATTTGAGGATGTTTGGTTTTCTAGACTGCATCCATGTGTTTTTGGAGAAGAGGATGAATCTAAATCCTTCATGATAGAAGGTTATATTTGTGGGGTACATAAAGAACTCAAAGGATTATAGGATATTCATTACAGCACAACAAAAAAAGAAAATGAGAAGAGATGTTAAGTTCGAGGAAAAATTGGCATCTAGGAGTACTCAAGAGTCATCAGTAGTGACAAAGTACGAGGAGCAGTAGGATTTGAAGGATGAGCAGCAGTCAGTGGATCAGAATTCAGGTGGGTAGGATGATCTAGGCCCTTCCATTCATGTTAGGAGACCTAGGTGGATATTAGAAACATTGAGAGATATTGTTGAGGCTCCAAGGAGTGTGATCATAGAGTGAAGGCCTATGAAGAAGTTTCTAAACAATATGGCTCTTAAGCATCATTGATGTTGAGGCTTCCATTTTTGAAGAAGCAACATATCAACAGATATGGAAAGATGCCATGGTATAGGAGTAAACCTCTATTATAAGGAATTATCTTTGGGACATAGTATTGAGACCAGAGTGGAAGTGATGGTTTGGTGTTTTGAATATTTTTTCCAATGCAAAAATACTTTTTTCATACGACACTATATATTATATGCTCCCATTTAGCCATTTTAAAGGTATTATCAATATTTATACATCAATTATCCATGGAATCACACAAGGTATGTATAATCATCATTTTTGCAATGATTTTATGATTAATTCATCTTAATGAATTGATTATGAAGATCTAGTGTTATGGTTTTCTTGCAACAGGTCGTAATCGTGATCCGATCCTCCATCCAGTCCCTCGTCTAACACTATGTACAACACTTGAGCCGGCACTCAGAGCGCATAGGAGATGGAGGTTAGCACATTGCTGGCCTTTGATGGAAGAATCAAGGATATGAGTTTTATGTCCACTTGTGACCTCCATATATGGATCTTGACACATCTTAGATTGTGTAGTTGCAGCAGTCACTAAGTGGAGCACACAAGACTATTAAGGAACATGCTTTTGTTAAAACAAATTTAATGAACTTAATGTTTTTAGAGAGAGTCAACCCTTCCATTGGTCAACCTCTCAAGCTATGTAATTATCTATAAATACAACTATCTATGACACGAAGAGGACATGAATTTTATTATTTACACGGACATTATCACCATTTTGTTGTATACTCTATTTTTATGATCAATGCCAATGTTGCGTTAGCTTAGTGACTGTGTTTTCTAGTTGAAGTGCTTCCACGACCTTCTGGGGCGACCACTAGTGGTCTGGGTGATTGTTTATACCAATATATATTTTCATTTATATAGTTTCCTTTCATACTTTTTATATTTCTAAGTTGCTTATTTACCGTGTATATTTCTTAATTTCAAATTTCTTTCTGTGTGTATCTTTTAATTTCAGGTCGCTTGTCTAATCCACCTCCCTGTACATATTCTCTTATTTACAGATCACTTTATGAATTATGTGAGGAACGCCCATGGTTGTGTGTTGATATTTAGAATCCTAACATTTTGTTTGCAGGTTATAGAAGTTGTCAAGTTAGACTGTTATGTCTTTTCCTCCCTAGCTGTAAATTACTCTACAGAGTACTAATTTAGATACTGTTTATTTATCAAGTTGTAATTTTAAATACTCTCTGTAGGTTTGTTTCATTTGCTAATTTTTATTTTAACATCAACATGATAGGATAGAAATGGATTTTGAATTCTGATATCCAGTAGCATCTTAGTTTTTTTTTAGTATGATCTTTCAGGGTAGCTTAGTTAACTTTAGGTTATAATTTTTAATGAAATCCTAGTTATGAATTTGAGTTATGATATCTAATTACCATCAATCAAGAGTTTGTAGGTTTGCACTGACTATTTTCATCGTCATCTTAGTTATGAATTTGAATTAGGATTTATGATTAAGTGTTAATTATGAGTTTATAGCTTTGCTTGAGTTACTAATTTTGAACAGAGTATTTTCCAGGAGTTATGTGATAGAGTGAATGATTGATGTTGAATTTGTTCTGTATAAATTTTAAATACCATACGGATTTCAAGAACATCTAGTGTTACTTTTATGATGGAAAACATTTATGTATACTTCCTTATCCATACTTTACATTTGTCTGTAGAAGTTAGCATTGAGTTAATTCCACTTGAACTGACATTAGTAGTTAGATGTCATTGTTATGTCATTCACCACCGAAGACACAATCATCACATTCAAATACTGTCACAACACGATTTCTTTTAGTTACATAGATTAATGTTTATTCTCTACAAGATAGAAATAATTGTGAGTTTTTACTTTAAGAATAAAGTTGGCTTGTAAAGATAGCTTTTACAGATTATTTGCTTACTTGCTTACTTGCTTGTTCATTCAAAGATAGATTGAATAGATAGATTATATAGTTCAGATATAGATTACTTGTTATTTTCTTATCCAAATATTGCTTTCTTATTCAAAGAGTTCCTTTCTTAGACTAATTGTTCATAGTGATAGATTGATCTTCAAGACTTGATTACTTATAATAATGAGCTCACCATTCATAGCTATAGATTACTCTATAAATTCAAATTATAGATATTCATTATTTGGGTTTATTGGCATTAGATTAAGCTAGGCTAGGATATATTAGAGCTATAGACCTGCACATATAGTGTTGGAACCTTGAAGCCTATGAGCCTCAGGTTGACAATTTAATGTTCAAATAGATAGCATATATTTCACTCAACATTTTTGGCACCGTTATCGGGGAGGCGATAAAGGGATTAGAACTTAGGTAGGTAGGTTCCCTTTAATTACACAACAAGGTGGGGGAGAAAATTTAAGACGAGAGGTAAGAGCTTGCACATCCATTTTAACAGGTCATTCCAAAGCCTTGTTGTTCCCTTTCTGCAAGAGTTTTTACTTTTTCTGCAAGTTTTCTTACTTTTCTTACTTTGTTTACTTTTTTGAAATTTACTTTCCTCCAAGCATGTTTATTTTCCTACAAAAGTTTGTTTTATCTTTCCTGGAAGGTGTGCTTACTTTTCTGCAATTTCTTTTTCCTGCCAGTGTGCTTATTATACTGCAAGAGTGCTTTCTTTATTTCTTTTATGAAAGTTTGATTTCTTTCATGCAAGTGTGCTTCCCTTTCACAAAGTGTGTTTATTTTTCCTTCCAATGTCTTTACCTTCACACACGTGTGAGTTTTATTTCATCCATGCAATCGTATTTTATTTTATGCTTTGATTTATTTTACGCAAGTGTGATTAATTTTATGCAAGTGTGTTGTGTTTGGTTTGTGCAAATCTACTTTAGATATGTATTTTGTTTTTTCAGGTAGTTGTGATTAAAATCTTAAAAAATATATAATAATAAAAAATTTGGGTGTTGTAAGAATCTCAGACATTGATCTTTGTGTGAACCAGGTTTTATTAAATGACAGCATGAAATCATAAGCAACCATTAGCTTGAGGGAACGTTCTCAAATACCAGAAAAAATTGTGATTTCTTCTTTTCAAGAAGAACATATTTTGGCAGCAACCAAAAGTGTATCTACCTCTCTGGAAATATTAGAAAAATCAAGGTCCTATGAACTAAAAAAATAATTTCTTTGCCAAACTGCGAAGGAAGCTAAAACATTATGGGCTACATCTAGTGGAGAGCAATCAATAAGACCTGAGATTGAGGAGTTATCAACATCCATCTCAGCAGATCCTTTATGTACTTCAGAAATCAATCATCCAAAAGAAGAGGATCTGCATAGAATGATGAAGGAGAGCATAGAAACTATTTTTTGTGAACATCAAGATTACATTGAAATTTGGTTTCAAGAGGTCATCAGGCCACAATACTATTCTCTTCTTCAACACTTTCTGATGCCAAAACAAGTAGGTTGGTTGGTTCTTCATATGCAGGTAATCATTGCGGTAAATTTTTCATATGTGGATATGGGTATGTTTCTTATCTTGCTTCGCACATGATTGCATTGGAAAAGTTATTACACTTGAATAACGATTTTCCTTTCCTTTTAGGTAGAGTAGGATAATAAATAAAAGTTGCATGTTGTTAGTTTAGCTTAAAGGATAATACAGCCTCATTTTACATTTTTTTTTAATAAAATAAATATGAGATACATGTGCATGTGACTTGATCTCATGGATCTCATCAGTTTTTGATATTTTAGAGTGTGGTTTTTGAAAAACAGTTTTAGAAAAAATTTGTAGGTATTCATCTAACAACAAGTGGACAAATCCAAGGAGATGGAAAGGGAAGTATTTTACTTTGAAAGAAGATGTTTCTATACTTAAACTTTGTTGTCTTTTTAAGCACCAATTGGATAATGACTTTTTTTATTATTATGCTTAGAAATTGTGTGCTCTAAATTAGCCATTTTTACAATATTTATATCTTCCTTTCTCTCAAGGAATCTTTCATGGAAATTTCTCATAACCTCCACCACTAGAGGATATAAGGAAGTGGCACTTTGTCTTATCAAACCTAGTGGTTACTCGTACAATTTCCCCAACATCCCTGAGTAGGTGAGTAAAGTATCTTTATGAATGAGTAGCAAGAAGGTCTAATTAGCGGTTACCCATGGAAACATCAATATAACTAAAAATATAAGAAAGTGAGTAGGGGCTGAAGATACATTTCTATTGTTTTCCAATGGTACCATCCACTACACACTAAAAATTGTTGTTTATACCATATATTTAGATTGGTTACACCCACTTAAGTATCCCCTACATCAGGACAATCAATATGGAATACATAAAGAATATTCATCCTCTAACTTAAATATCATCCCAGTCAAAAATATAAAATTTCCAGAACTGCCTCCCCATCTTCTTTCAAAAAAGAAATCTTTATACAAAAAGATTAAAAGATGGTGGACCACTGTCTGTTGTAAAAGGGTGTCAGAGGAAAACTCATCGGGATATTGAACAGGTATGTTGGTAGCAGGTATCAGCCTATGGTATGACTAGGTAAACCAGTCAGAGCATTGAACATGATTGTTGGTGGCGGGCCATTATACCTAGCAAGGGTGATGATTTGACAAACAATAAATACAATTCCTGAATCTTAAAACTTGTCCCGATGTATGCCATTACTTGTAGCCAAAGATGAAAAGAAGTATGCATGGTTAAGAAAAGGTAAATGAACTCCATCACTTCGCCATTGGGAGCTAACTTTAAGACAATCCTAAGACTATCTCCCCTGCCTCTTGTTAACTATATGTAGGATGTTTTTTCCTATAAGTGGAGCCATATTTTAACCATCTCGTTATACTAATGTGTGAAATTTATCTCTACACTTGGAAAACTGTAAATCTTAGGCTATTGGGAGAATTGACTGGTTCCCTATATCTTTTATTTTGAGTTGTCACAATACTTAGAATTAGGCGAGGGGTTTCTTAAGTTGACAAATGATAAACACTACCATCTATATTACAATTCATGAGAAGAGGAAGTAGAATCTCTATCAAAAATTATATCATATTGTTTTTACGATATCCTGGGCTATTATATCAACAATTGTTTGTATTAGTATGCTAAATTCTATATTGTTGACATATCTCTATGTGTTATAATCTCGTTGTGCATTTTTATGTTTATATAATGGAATATTGCTTAACTGGTTCCTCATGACAATTAAAGATCAATAATAGACTGTTAAATGCTCACTACAAATATTTGTTACACGCCAATGAAAATAGGAACAAGTTGTTTTATATTGTTATAGATCGATGAAAAGGAAATCAACAATGGATAATCCTATACACATTGATCCTATCCATGCCCCATTCTCCTTTTCACCATGAATGCCAGAAATTGTCCAAGCTAAGTGCTATGGGTGAGCGTCCATTATGATGGGGATAATTTCCACTTACACAGGACGACCGGATGGAGTGCCATCTAGAAGACTGGATGAAGTTCCATATGGAGGATCGAGTGAGGTATGTATACATTGTAAATGACCATGATTGCATGCAAGAATGATCGTTCAAATTAATTACACATGTTGAAATGGTAAGTTAAGATGGGTTGAATGGTATATTTTTAAAAATTCATGTTGGTAATCGAATTAAAACTTTAAAATGCATTTTTATGATCAAATGTCCAAGTTGAAGACTTGGACATTGATCTAATTCTTAGATGATTTCTTCTTACTCCAAAGTACACAGCATTCAAAATTCAAACACAACGCAATTATAGTCACACATAACAATCGTGTATGATTAATTTGCCCATGAATTCAATTGTTTCCACCACTTGTATTAAAAACTGGGTACTCTTCCCAAATTGCCATTTCCCTCATCCACTGTTTGTTGTTTCACACTCACCCTCTTCCCAATTTCTTTCTCCTGCTCATCCTCCACGCTATAAATGTGCCAAACCGCTATGAAACATTCCCTTATGCCGAGCTACTGGCCATCCCAAAATTCATAGAGTGTAGAGAAATCTTCCTTCACACAAGGTGGAGACCATTCTTGGCTAGTATGCAAGGCCATGACGATGGCGTCTCACTCCAATTCACTCTTGGGTTCAATGAAAGGTTAACTCACGTACACTCTCTTCTCTTCTTGGTCTCTAAGGAATCTATTGCCTCAGCCACGAAATTTCCATGGGTTCAAAGACCATCAATTGCCACATCCAAGCTATAATAGAGTGTTCAAGCCTAAATTTCAAAATATTTATGGAGACAAAGGGTACTCAAAAGAATGGATTAAATATAAATTTATTAACCCCCTTATCATAATTACCAGGTTCGTCACTTATGAAGGTAGGTACTTTGTTTTTAAACCATGTCATTTCCGTCTCTTATCCCATTTTTAATTCAATAAACCCTTGAATTTTCCTTTCTACTTCATGAAAATCCTTGATACGATGTCTTCTCAAGTCCGTAAAAATTTGGCAAACCCTCACAACTATTTATTCCACCATGAACTCATTAAATTGTGTTATATCTGAATTGAAAAAATAGAGCAAGACATGGGACAGTTTCCTCTACCAATTCTCAAATCCCCATCTCATAGTCAAGACAAGGAAGAGGTCAATCAATTCAGGTGTTTTCACCCCACGTAAGCCTCATTCTCCAAAAACGCCAAACCCTCCAACTCAAACTATCTCCCTGACTGATAAAAAGGCCTAGAAAATTATCAATTCCCCTACAACCTCATCTAATAAGAAAATCAAAAAGTATGATGACAATTCCCCATTTCCTTCAAAACCTATTGATCCTCAACCTAAGAATCTACAAGATGCATTTAATCAATATTTTCCTTTGGTTCCTACAAATAGGATAGGAGCTAATCAATTTAAGGGGGAATCCTTTTGAAGAAGGACCCAAAGTATGAGTGGCAAGCCCAATATCAAACCTCCAAGCACTTTGGATCCTATCCAATTGTCTTTTGATCACGAGAGCCCCCATAAAATACTCAGAGAAGTTTCTATAGAGGAGTAAAATCTCGATAAAGAGGTCAAATCTAAACCTATTACACCAAGTCTCCCTCACAAAAACATTGTTACTCCATCCTCCCAGATGCCTACACCGTCTTCTAAAGTTGATATACCTTCTACATCCATCAAGGAACCAAATATTTCTTCTCTTGAGCCATTTAATCATACCCCAATTATTGATAAATTGCAACAATAAAATGCTTAGTTGCTTCAACAGTTGGCATAACAAAAAACTATGGATAGGCATCTGCATCATGAAAATGTTGTCCTGCTAGCATAAGTGAACTCTCTTTAGAGATTGGTTCATCAAATGACCACCACCAATCATAGTCTCTGGATGCAATTGAAACATAGTAAAAGGGCTAAGACAAAGTCCCTAGGGCAAGAGGGAGAAGATTCTAAACCTAATCTGCCCCCTCCTTCACGAGTATAGTTATCTCGGCTCATCCATTTTTGTTTGCAGAGGGAACTAAAAATCCTTAGGCATGGGGGTAATGTTGGGTTGGTGTTTTGAATATTTTTTCCAATGGCCAAATCCTTTTTTCATATGACATTATATATTTTATGCTCTCATTTAGCCATTTTAAAGGTATTATCAAGATTTATACAACAATTCGCCATGGAATCGCACAAGGTATGTATAATCATCTTTTGTGCAATGATTTTACGATTAATCCATCTTAGTTAATTGATTATGAATATCTAACATTCTGGTTTGATTCCAATAGGTCGAATTTGTGATCTAATCCTCCATCCAATCCCTCATTTGACACTACGTCCAACACTCGATCTGACACTCCACCTGGCACTCGATCCCACACTCAGAGCGCATAGAAGCTAGTGGTTAGAAAATTGGTGACCTTTGATGGATGAATAAACGATATGGAGTTTATGCCCACTCATGCCCTCCAACTATGGATTTCGACACATCTTATATTGGGTAGTTGCGGTGGCCGCTAAGTGGAGCGCACAAGTTTGTTAAGGAATATGCTTCTGTTAAAACAAATTTAATGAACTTATTGTTTTTAGAGAGAGTCGACCCTTCCAGTGGTCGACCTCTCAAGATCTGCAATTATCTGTAAATACCACTTCCTATGACACGAAGAGGACATGAATTTTATTATTTACACAAACATTATCACCATTTTTTGTATACTCTGTCTTTATGATCAATGCCAATGTTGCGCTATCTTAGTGACTGGATTTTTAGGTTGAAGTGTTGCCACGACCTTCTGGGGGGGCCATCAATGGTCTGGGTGATTTTTTATACAAGTATATATTTCATTTATATAGTTTCCTTTCATACTTTTTATATTTTGAAGTTTCTTATTTACTGTGTATATTTCGTAATTTCAAATTGCTTGTGGTGTGTATCTTTTAATTTCAAATCGTTTGTCTAATCCACCTCCATGTACATCTTCTCTTATTTACAGATCACTTTATAAATTGTGTGAGGAACATCCATGGCTGTGTGTTAATATTTAGACTCCTAACATTTTGTTTGTAGGTTGTAGGAGTTGTCTAGTTAGACTGTTATGTCTTTTTCAACCTAGATGTAAATTACTTTGCAGAGTACTAAGTTAGATAGTATTTATTTATCAAGTTGTAATTTCAAATACTCTCTGTAGGTTTGTTTCATTTTCTAATTTTTCTTTTAACATCAACATGATAGGATAGAAATGGATTTTGAATTATGATCTCCAGTAGCATCTTAGTTGATTTTGAGTGTGATCTTAAACGGTAGTTTAGTTAACTTTAGGTTATAATTTTTAATGAAATCTCAATTATGAATTTGAGTTATGATTTCTAATTAGCATAATTCAAGAGTTTTTAGTTTTGCAAAGATTATTTTCATCATCGTCTTAGTTATTAATTTAAAATAGGATTTATGATTAAGTGTTAATTATGGGTTTGTAGCTTTTCTTGAGTTAGTGATTTTGAACAGAGTAGTTTCTGGCAGTTGTGTGATAGAGTGAATGATTGATGTTGAATCTCTTCTGTATAAATTTTAAAGACCATATGGATTTCAAGAACATCTAGTGTTACTTTTATAATGGAAAAACTTTCTATAGACTGCCTTATCCATACTTTACATTTCTCTGTAGAAGTTATCATTGAGTTAATTCCACTTGAACTGTCATTAGTAGTTAGATTCCATCGTGATGTCATTCACCACTGAAGACACAATCATAAAATTCGAATACTGTCACAACAATCTTGATTTTAGTTAAGTATATTAATATTTATTCTTTGCAAGATAGAAATAATCATGAGTTTTTACTTTAAGAATAGAGTTCACTTGTAAATATAGTTTTGAGAGATTATTTTCTTATTTGCTTACTTGCTTGTTCATTCAGAGATAGATCGAATAGATAGATTAAATAGTTCATAGATATATTACTTGTTATTTGCTTATCCAAATATTCCTTGCGTATTCAAAAAGTTCCTTTCTTAGACTAATTGTTCATAGTGATAGATTTATCTTCAAGACTTGATTACTTAGAATAATGAGCTCACCATTCATAGTTGTAGATTACTCTGTAAAATTAAATTAAAGCTCTTCATAATTTGATTTTATTAGCATAATATTAGGCTAGGCTAGGCTATATTAGAGATCTAGACCTGCACATACAGTGCTAGCACCTCAAACCCTACATGCCTCGGGTTGACAATTTAATGTCGAAATAGATAGCATATATTTCACTCGAAAGGAAGCCAGTTGTGTTGAAATTACTAAGACAACTGAGAGGGGGGGGTGAATCAGTTGTAATTGAGCTTAAACAATTTAAGTCTATTAAAACATTATTAATCTTCCTTCAAGTGATCATAAACAATATACACCATATGGACAGTAAAAGTAAAGAGCATCAGTCACACATAAGGTATACACAGAGACAGATTTTTCACAAGGAAACCCATAAAGGGAGAAAACCTCTTCT
>JASDQU010585558.1:41181-51997 GCA_032191745.1 Picea mariana | reverse complement strand
ATGCTGATAATCCGAGATCGGAATCAGAGGTGGAGTAGAGGTAGTTGATGCACCTCTTGATTATAACTTGTTACTAGGTCGCAATTGGACCTATTCTATGGTCGTTTTCATATCGTTCATCTTCCGCACACTTTGTTTTCCTCATCAGGGAGAGATCATGATGGTCGACTAGTTATCCTTTGCGTACTCTATTCCTAATGCATTTGTTGGACCATCGATCCCAGTGATCAACAATTCTTAGTCCGCAACTAAGAATATCGATGTCAGAATGTGTTCTTCCCTCATGGGTAGTTTCGACTTCTCAACACTGATTCACCATGTTTATGCCATGTCTAGTAGGCCTACTTCAATAGGGACGTCCATTCCTTTCCGCACTTCCTATATTAGTGATCCATGGACCCTACCTTCTCCGACTTTGTCGAGTGAAGCTCAATCGTATGCTGGCATGGCTATGCCACTATCGACAACAAAGATTGTGTATCAAGCCATTCTTGACTCCTCCATCGATCCCAATCCCATTACCTTGCAGACGGACAAGGAGGATCTCGTTCTTAGGCCTATATGGGACACCTCGTTATCTTTTTCACATGATTTCTTAGATGAGACTTTGCCTTCAGATGAAGCCATCCTTGAAGCCATGAATGTTTCTGAGAGACCTTGGGATGATATGCATCATCGATATTATTTTATCCCAAGTCTTGAAAGAATCGAGCAAGATGATTTTCAGTCTACGGTGAGTGAGATAATCAGTAACACCATATTTCCACTTGATATGCAAGGTATTTATCTCGAAGGAAATATGATGAGTATTTCTCCTACTGTCTCGATCGATATCTCTCGTACCCCTGGAAAGATTGAGAAAGTAAATATAGGTGCGGATTGTTCACCAGAAGAGATTCTAATCTACACCAACCTCTTCAAAGAATTTCAAGATGTATTTGCTTGGTCATATGAAGAGATGCGAGGGATCGGCCCTTATATTTTCGAACATGATATTAGAACTTATCCAGATGCTAAACCCATTCGACAATGTCTTAGAGCTGTTTGTTAATACTAGGAAGGCCCGTGCTATTAAGGTAGAGCTACTTAATGCTGGATTCATCTACCCGGTTCCCTTTACTAAATGGGTATCGAACCCCATTCCTATGAATAAAAAGCAAGGAACCATCCGTGTGTGTATGGAATTTCATGACCTGAACAATGCTTCTCCTAAAGATAACTTCCCCATGCCTTTCATTGATCAGATTCTCGATGAGTGTGTAGGACGAGAAATATTTTCCTTTATGGACAGATTTTCAGGATATAACCAAATCAGTTCAAACCCAAGAACCAACACAAGACAACATTTATATGTCCTTGGGGTACTTCTGCATACCAGAAAATTCCTTTTGGCATGAAAAACACCACATCAACCTTTCAACGTGCCATGACTTTGTCTTTTCACGATATCAAGCACATAGTCAAAGCTTACCTCAATGATCTTGTTGCTCACTCTCGCAAGAGAGTGGATCATGTTACACACTTTCGAATGGTTTTTGAAAGATGTCGTTACTATATAATCTGGTTAAACCCTCACAAATGCATCTTTTGTGTTAAGTCTGGTCATCTCTTAGGATTCCTATTTTTTGAGACCGAGATCATGGTAGATCCTCTTAAGGTTGAGGAAATACTTCAATTTCCTCCCTCGCGCACAATTAGACAACTTCAAGGTTTACAGGGGAAACCTAACTTTCTACGTTGGTTTATAGTGAATTATGCCAATATCACTAAGGGTTTCATGCGCCTATTGAAGAAAGACACTCCTTTTATCTGGGATGAGTGAGCCCATGAGTCTTTCGACGCTTTAAAGAAATCCTTAGTATCAACCCCTCTACTGAAATCCCCTGATTATAGTAGAGATTACTTGTTGTATATTTCTGCATCTGAAGAGACGATTGGTATGGTTCTAGTTCAGGAGGATGATGAGATCCATGAGCATGTTATCTACTATCTCAGTTGAAATTTAGTTGGTCCTGAACTTAATTACTCTCACGTTGAAAATCTAGCTTTGGCTACCATTCACGCAGTCCAACGTTTACAACACTATATATTGCTTTGCAATACTACTGTGGTTGCGGATGTCAATCCATTTCAATACGTCCTCACTAGGCGTATCATAGGCGGGAAATACAATAAATGGATTGTCATCTTACAAGAATTTGATCTCGACTTTTCTTTGGCCAAGTCCAACAAATCACTAGTTTTTGCATAGTTAATATCTGATTTTCCACGATTAGATGAGGATGTTATCCATGTCGATTCATTTGTAGACAAACAAATTTTCCTTGTCTCATCATCCGACCCCTGGTATGGAGACATTGTTTTATATCTTCAAACCTTGAAGTTCACTCAGCATCTCTCGCAAGATGATCGATGACGTGTTAGATACCAAGCCAAAAAGTATACCATTGTCGGAGACACTTTGTATCATCGAGGAATAGATAGTATCTTACGTCACTTCTTAAGTCACAAGGAAGCCAAGTTACTCCTAAATTATTTCCACAAAGGGGCTTGTGGTGGTCATCTATCTGGGCTTGCGACAGCCCAAAAAATCTTGTGAGTCGGTTACTTCTAGGCCACCATATTTAAAGATTTTATTGAAGCGGTTAAGAAGTGTCACCCTTGCCAGGTGTTCACTTGAAAAATGCACTAGCACCCAGCCCCTCTTCACCCAGTCATTACCGTCGGTGCCTTCACCAAGTGGGGGGTAGATTTTGTCGATTTCAACCCAACTTCAGTTGGGGGGTATCAACACATTATTATAGCTGTCGACTAATTTACCAAGTGGGATGAAGCCATGCCTACCATAAAATCCAATGGGAAGACTGTAGCCTTCTTCGTGTTCAACCAAATTATCGCCCGGTTCAGTATCCGGAGTGAGATTATCACTGATCATGGAAGTCACTTTTAGAATGAAATGATGGTAGAACTAGCATCCAAGATGGGGTTTAGACATGGTCACTCATGTCCTTATTACCCCCAGAAAAATGGGCAAGTAGAGGCTGTCAACAAGTCTCTCAAGACCATTTTGCAAAATACTGTTAGCTGGAGTAATTTCGATTGGCACATCATGCTATATCCCACACTTTGGGCATATCGAACCTCAGTCAAGACTGCCACCATTTTTTCCCCTTTTTAGTTAGTGCATGGTGTGGAGTCGATACTTCCTGCTTAATGCAAAATCCTTTCTCTCAAGTTGGCAGTCAAACTCCTACCTGACACTTCATATTTAGAGCGACACCTTGTACACCTAGAGAGTCTTGACGAGTAGTGTCGAGATGCCTTTACGGCTATCGAGGCAGAAAAGAAACATGTCAACATTTAGTACGACAAGTATATCTATCCCCAATTGTATGTTGAGGGTGACTTGGTCCTCTTATATTACCAAGCCAAAGAACCACTAGGGGCAGGCAAGTTTAAACCCATGTGGCACGGGCCTTATATCGTGCGACATATTCTAGAAAAAGGATCCTACGAGTTGGAAGATTATGAAGGGAATAAACTAGCCAAGCCCAGAAATGGGATCTACTTGAAAAGGTATTACGTTTAAGCCCTAGGCTTGGGCGAAACCCTTTGTATACTAATGTAATTTTGGTGTATATACATATTTTCCCCTTTTCTTTTTGTCTTTGGCTTGCTTATCGATTTTTCTCTTTTGGTTGGCAGATGTCAACGAAGTCTTCGGTCTACCTAGGATTCATAGATGAAGATAGTCATCATACACGGAACTTGGCTTCCACTGCTTGGGTGATTTACTCACCCAAGGGTCTGCTGGTGTCTTCAGGTGGTGTATGCCTAGGGCCATCCATGAATAATGTGGCCGAATATAGTGTTGTCATAGAACTTTTGCACGATGCCACCTCACATGGTATTCACTCTCTAGAGATTGACCTAGATTCTCAGTTAGTAGTATCTCAGTTGAAGGACCATTACCATGTGCGTGATCCTACGTTAATTCGTCGATTCCTATAGGTACATCTTTTAGAACGACAATTTGATTTTATTACATATTTTCACATCCCTAGAAGTTCTAATCATGTATCTGATGCCTACGCTATTTATGTTTTAGATTGGCATTTGTCACATTAATAAAGTAAAAAAAACCATTAAATCAATGTGCACATTGTAAGATATGAGTAAAGCCGAAGATCCCCTTTTATTTATTTCAAAACAAATATGGTGTTATATTACAAAATTGGGGATAAAACCCTCAAAATACATATACAGTCGATATACATATCCCATAACATATATGCCTATGGTGCCAGATGTGTCTCATTATAGAAAACCACCGTGTTTGCGAGACGCTGGAAGAGTCGTACCCATGCTCTAGATACACCAACAACCTATCGCTGCATGGCTTCAGGTATATCCTCTACCTTAACCATAGGACATTTTTTTGTGTTAAGTTGTGATTTCATCTCATGCCCTCGCTTGCAGTATTGAGCCTTTAGCCAGTTCTCACTTTATGTTACAAACCGTTGCCTAAGCAGTTTTCATCCTCAACCAAGAAGAGCCTTGTTTATATCCTTCGTAATTTGACACTCTATACCCTGAAGGGAACATCACCCTAAGTTTCCATATCCCACATGCATTCCCTTGCATTAAGCATAGGTATGTTCCACCGCTGGAACTAGTTTTGCTTACTTGTGACACTCATTCCCTCCTCTGTATCATAGCATTCATTTGTTATGAAAAAACAAAAGAAGATGGGTGGGAAGGGAGTACTATATTGTAATTGGTAGCAATCATGTCACCTTTGAACAGAGCAAAAATTTATTGAGTCCTTGTGTCATCATAATTTTGGTGTTAGCATGGCCTTAGGAAGCTATTCTGGATACAAAGTTTTCTCTACCAACTGGTTACTCTTCCAATCTCTATAGAGAACGTTCTTGATGCCTCCTGCATCTAATTGTCACATCATTGAGTCTATGTTGTCGAGTCCACCATATGTCTTATTCTCTTGTTCAAAGGAATTCTATCAACCTATGTCATCCACTCCTCAGAAATCTTGACTTTGCATGTCGGTCATACCCTTAGTTTGTCTCATAATCACATGATACTTTGGTCTTATCATGCACCCTAGCCCTACTTTCATCATTTGTAGGTCACCTTGAACCCATCAATCAACATTTCATCATTGGTCGTTGACTGGGTGGTTTCCCTTGTGTTCGAGGACAAGATATCTATTCACACTTTGGGATTCGTGCAGTGTCTTGGATGCCATTATCCTTATTGGTGGTTTCCTCTCCTTTATCAGCAGTTTTTCATCATTGGTTGTTATTCAGAGGGTATTTTTCGTGTACCTCTTTCATTTGGCACACGCAAAAGATGCACAGGGTCGTTGGTTCGTGAACATGTTCTTCGTTTGATCTCCACCAAATCATGAAGCTCTTGCTTTGTTCCTCATGTTGACTGATGAGAGATGTCTCAATGCTCTCCTTTCAGCGGATCTATTTCCATCACCTTCATCTCATTTATTATGGATATGGGACCTAGAGTTTTATGAGTACCTTGAGGCTTGCAGTCATTATTGGCAGGCTCTCTCACCATTGACATATGGGAATACATCAATGTCTCCTGATCAATGGATTTCTCAAGTGTTCGACATCGACTCATTTTTCACACTTATATGAATGTACTTGGTACCTTGATACCTACTTTCATTATTGGTAGGTTGTATCATGTTTGTTAATGATATACCTCAATGACCAGTAATCAAATGATGTATCATCATGTTCGACCTCAACTCATTTATTCACATGATGTAGACTTGCACCTTTGGCAGATAGTGTAGAAGACTTGAAGACATCACTATGTGGCCGCAACTTTCCTGAGTTGTTGCTTCTCCTTCATTGGACCAGTACCTATTTGACTTCAGTGATCATGGGAGATCAGATTGTACTTCATGGTATACAAATATCTTCAAAGTGATTTTGAGATTGGTTTCACCGGGCCTTGTTCGTGACTATGACAACCTTTGGCATGTAACCGCATTTGTATTTTCCTATTCATGGCCATGAACACTTGTTTGGTATATTTTCCACATGGATATGCATTTTATTCTTGGCAACCATGTATGCAAAGTCACTACATAATGTAATGATAAATTGAGTTCATCCAGCTGGTTCTATACCACTTCACTTCCGGGTTATTTATAATGTATTTCGGCCATCGCAGATACTCCTCTGATCTCACACATTAGGGTGCATATCTTATAGAAATTTTTGCCTCACCATTTCTATCTTGGACAGAGGGCCTTTTTCCATTTCCCTATGCAGACTTATCATCCCTTTTTTATGAATACAGAGCTAAAAATATACATTTTTCCACATATACGCTCCCTATCAGTTATGCAAGATGTGTATACGCTGTCTGCCCCACTACAACCCGCGTACATCAGGATTTGTGCCAGAAAATATAAAATGAGGTCGAGTTTCCATGTCACAACATAATATCTCTGATCGTTGGCCTTCCATATACTAGAAATGTTCCAACTCAGCCCTTCAGTTGCATTCTGAAGGCTATAAGAGCACAATTTCGAGCTATGGAAAAGATGAGAAAGTATTCAACTTTGAGAGAAAAGTTACTCTGGAGAAATTACTTCATATTGAGTCTACATCCCTTTGTCCCTCAAGTCTGAACACAGTTTTCATCCCCTAATCTCTTTCTCTATTGCTGAGAGGACCTCGTTGCCTCTTTCCTATGAGCTTGCCTTTGGTGGAGGATTGAAGTGGTGGAGACTCAGTTGGAAGGAACTTGGTTTCTTGGTTTCAAACCATGCTGACATGGAAGTCTGTAATGTTGTCACTTTTGCTGATCAATTATTAGTAGAAATACTCCTTTCCCATCCTATTGGTATCTTTCAAATATATGATTAGTATCCATCGGCGTGTTTGTAATGTTTATTAATGGATTATGCTATCTAATGTGCTAACCCCTTTTATATCATCACTATGTACTTTCTCTGCTTGTTCGTTGAGAACTTCTTGCAGGTATAAATCTTTGGGTCAAAGTGTTGAACGGTGGAACATCATCAAACGTTGGATCGAGGTAGGGATCTTTCTTATATTTCACATTAGTCTATATAGCATATGTTGGAATTGAGTTGATTTCTGCAGTCATACCTGTCTGTTGTGGTTTACCCTTGGCCATATAGAGTTTTTCCCTTGTAACAGGAGTTCCTTCCCACTCATGAGAAGTATGCTTGTGCTAGCTTCCTCTTTCACTTTCTTCTCCTCTATTGGCAACAACATGTGTGTTCTACCATTCTTCTCTAAGGTGTATGTATTCTTCCTCCCATCATGAATGAAATTCATGTCAAACTGCGATGGTCTTCCCAACAAAATATGGCATACATCCATGGCAATTAGATCACACATAATTTCATCTCTATATCATCCTATCTTAAATTCAAGCAACCATTGTTTAGTGACCATTACCTGGTGTCCTTTCTGCAACCATGAGACTTTGTATGGCTTTGGATGTGCAGTTGTCTCCATCTCCAATTTCTCCATCATCTATGTGGATACTAATTTTTCAGTGCTCCCACTGTCAATTATCACCTTGCATACTCTGTCTTTAGTCTTGCAATTTGTCTTGAAGAGACTATTCCTCTGCACCGGCCTTTCAACTTCTTCCTCTAGTTTTAAGAGAAATTTCCTCAACATTAGGGATCTCCCGTCCTATGCTCCTTGTGCTTCAACATCTCGCCTTTGCGCTTATGAAATGTGAGCTTCAACTCCCCCTTATTTATTTTTCTCAGGGCATTCCCAAGACATGTTCCCTGTCTTTGCACATGCATAGCATCTTACATCTCCTCCTCCTCTTATTCCTCTTCCTCTAGAAGAATTTCTTTCACCACCCTATCTTCCTCGAGAATTTTCTCCTCTTTCCGAGTGACTATGTGGTTTCTCAGCCTCGTCCTTATACTTATGTTCATTGTCATGGGTAACTCCCTTACCTATGGTTGGGGCTGGGCCTTTACCTCTTCCTCATTGGCTTTGTTTTCTGGACAACTTCTCCTCTGCCTTCAGTGAAAACTGATACACATCCTCCACTGTCTTTACTAACATCATGATGAGCTCATCCTGGATTTCATATCTCAGGCCATTTATATATCTATAAACCTTTTATTCATCTCTCTCTCTCTTTGTCTAGTTTTGATGTTCAGCCTATAGAACTCCTCTGTGTACTCCTTAACCGTCATCCCCTTCTGTCTCAAGTTCTGCATCTTCCTGAACAGATTAATCTGACAATCCTTGGACATGAATTTAGCCTTCAGCTTGGCTACCATTCTGTCCAAACTCTTTATATTATGTTTTCCTTGGCTCCTCCTTTCAGCCTGTAGTTCATCCCACCATGGTGTTGCATGTCCTTTGAGCCTAGTGACATCCTTTTTCACCTTTCTCTCTTCATCGACATCTTCATAGTCAAAATGTTTGTCCATGGATCTTATCCAATCTAGCAGCTCTTCAACATCTAAATTCTCATCATATATTGGGACCTCTATCTTGGCTCTGCCTCCCAATATAACAACTTCTCTCAGCAAGCATTCTTCAACAACGTCCTCTCCTGCAACTTCTTTGACTTCTACTGCTTCACTCTCTGCATCGTTGATGTCTCCCATATCATGTGCTCGTCTCTGCATTGCCTCCATCACCTCTAATATTGCACAAATTTCTCACATCTCCCTTTCTACAGCTCAATTGGCTAAAGGTGATTCCGCTCATCTCCTTGGTGGCATTGTGTTGATTGTTCATCACCCATAGAGTACAACTTCGAGCTCTTTTGTCCCCTCTCCTTTCCATGTTCTATGCAATAAAACTTCTTCTCTGATACCACTTGATGCAAACCCACCTTCTCCCCTAAGGGATGTGCAACCTCCCGGTCTAGGATCGATCAAGAAACTAAGTCTGATTGACTCTCCGAGTCTCTGCTAGACCCCAAAGCCACTTACATAGGTCTTTTTTCCAAAGGCGCAGGTCATATGAGTCCCGCAGGCCCTCTCCTGAGAATTGTTCAAATCTCAATGCTAAACAGGCACTAGCTCTTCTCTAGCTAAGCCCTTTCCTTTACGTGACCACAGCTCTGACCTCTCGCCTAATCAAAAGGCACATCGTGACTTCGCGTATCAGGTCTTTGCATGTGAGTCAACCTGACTCTCTCAACCTATGAAACCCTGAAATACTGATATTTCATAGTGCCAAAACAACAGTCCACAGTCCCTGCGATATAGAGTTCCTGATCTCCTTTTCTCCTATCAGGACTTCGCTTTTCGCAAAGTTGGAGGACCACTCAACTCCCTTCTCCTGATATCCGAGTTCTCAATATCTCCCTGGGCAACTAATGGTCCATATTTATCCTTGATCTGACGACTTAGATCAAATCATGATTTTGCAATTCGCAAGTTCTTACAACTCTGCCTTTGGCTTCTTTGAGTCACGATTCAATGAAACGTTGATCTCTCGCCATGTGCCCCTCTTGATGGACGGTTCCGATGATTTTGAAATTTCACAACCTCGCTTCCCCTGTGTACTTTGGAATCTTTTTGTTAGTGCACTTTACCTTGATTGGAAGTTTACGATACTTCTGCACTCAAACCAAATGACAGATATCTTTCCTCCTCTGCGCTTGCTCCTTTCTATCTAGACATTGATTGGACGGTCCAGATATTTCCCCTTGGGCTTGCATTTTCTTCAGCTTGGAAGATTTTTGAAGGATTCAAAGGCCTCAAAATTTATCCTTCCTGTGAGTTTGTTCCTTGGATCTCGTTAACACTTATGAAAATATTTATTCCTTCTGAGGTTGGCCTTGTGAAGACTTCGACTCCCCATGCACTCCTTGCGTTTCAGGGATTTTGATAACCCAGATACAAAGGATTTCTCGAAGAGAAACTATTCTCACCCTCCTAGCATTCTCCTTTTCTGATTCTTCAACTCTTGCAAAGTCCCTTCGACACTTATTCGATTCTCGGATATGTGCACTTCTTGCACTAAATATTTACACAAGGTTCAAATTCTTGCGGATGACTGTGCACGCCTTATACCAGTCTCTTTGCACTCCTTGCAAACGGAAAGTTTCGGCCTATCTCTTCTGAGCTTCGGAACCGAAACAGATTATGTCAATGCACTCCTTGCGTTCTATGTGCACACCTTGCACCACTCAAAAGATGAGAAACAATTGAAACTTATCCTAACATTCACAGTTCTATCTACTCATAATGAAATTCATCTATGCATTCATGAAAACACAATAACATAGAATTGAAAAACAATGTTCACACCATGCATTGGGTCAATTTTCCTCTGTTATATTCATAAGTGAAAATGGTTACAACTGTAAATAAATGTGAAAAACTGAAAAACTAATAAATCTCCCCCTAGATCCTATCTCATTTCCTCCTACTACCATCTAACTACTTCCATCCATCCTCATTCGTCCATACAAAATCTCTTATCTTATAGGGCTCTTAGGTTTCCCCCTGACTACTTGTCTACATAAAAACTTATCCTTACAGTTATCCTAGTGCATTCGCACTCCAGAGCCAGAGTGGAAACTCCCACTTCGCTCATGATCACTCAAGCGTGCCTCAAATATTTTTCCGACGCTGAGTTAAAGAGGATTTCAAAATATCGGTTGCAACTGCTAGTGTTGAGGTCTCATACAGATTCCCAAATGATGATAGGTCTCACTCTGCATGATTTCCAACGATGCTCCTGCATCAAACAATATGAATTAGAAAATGAATTCCCACAATGTCAAATAAGTAGATATC
>JASDQU010585558.1:18292-29317 GCA_032191745.1 Picea mariana | reverse complement strand
GACAACACATGTACCTTCTTAATTTTCTTCCTTCACTTGATGTAGGCCTGGTCATTCCTGGCCTTGAATTGAAAGCTACCCCTAGTCTTAGTCATCACCCTTCATGACACTTGTCACCAAATGATTAGATCACAAGGTTGGAGGCATATGGGCATTGGGATGAGGATTTATAACCCTACAGTAACAAGAGACATTAATTGAACTTTGACTAGATTGAAAGGTGTGTGCAATTGAAAATACTAACAACCCAAAACTGAAAGGGATCGATACACAAACCGTCAATGAGAGGTGATCTGGTGGTGTCTAGCAAGAGGCCTAGAACCTTCAAAATTATCATTCTCATAGCCCCTTAAACATTACCCTATTACCCTTCATCAATAACCCAACTAAACTTGTAATCCCAATGGCACATAAACCCTATCTCGAAATTCCTAATAATCTATCAACCCTAATTCCTATGACCCTTAGGTACCCCCTATCACTCCTAACCACAATCCTTTGTAACTCATAACCCATTTAACCATTAACACCAAAAATAATGATATAAAACCTATCCCTTAACCTTTATAATCTTAGACAACTAACACCAATAAACATTATTATTCTAAGCTCTAACCTTTATAATTGTAACACCTAAAATTTGTAATTCTAACACCTAAACTCTAACATGACATACATCTTCTAACCCTTACTTTGAATAACACCTATAACTTCTAATTGTTATAACTTGTTGGCTCTTGACCAAGTTTTGAAGAGTACATGGTCTTACTCGACCACTTTTGGGACTGCGACAGCTTGCCAAGGATGGAGCGCAACGTGAAGCTAAAATTAAAGAAGCAAGACCTATTTTGGGGTAAATTTAGGGTTTTGGGTTGATGTAACGGGAAAGGGATGTTGGCCCGTGGGTTTACCCACGTTTAGGCCCATTTTGTAATCTATAAATAGATAGGCAATGTAAGAAATAGGAGAAGTTGTTTCTTAGTGCACTTGGTGATTACTTAGTGCAAGTTGGCTACAATGCTAAGAGTTGGATTTGTGTGACCAAGTATTGTAAGGCTCTTTGCATTTTTTGTAAAACTTGCAGAGCTGCGTGCAAGTCCCTGTGAGAGATTGTAGAAGGCTTTGTGCTGAGTGAAAGGAAGAAGGATCTAGCGAGCTGCACAGATCTTCTATCCTATGTGAAGTAAGGTTCATTGAATCTCTGTGCTGTAACTGCTTGACCAAGATAATATAAAGAAAACTTTGTGGATGTAGCCCCAGTGTGGGGGTGAACCACGATAACTGTATGTATAATTTTTTGTGTTTCTCTCTTATGTATTTATCTCTTTCTTGGCTAAGTGCTTGATGTGATTAAGTAGATATAGTTATGCTCTTTGTTGTTGATGAATGAATGAACATTAGATCTAATATATGAGATGCTTAGTGCTTGATCTGTTGAATCTAACCTATGTTTCTGTGGATAAGTATTGAATCATTCTTAGTATAAGTATTCACTGTGATTCTCTGTGCCTTTTGCAAAGTGTATTAATGAATGTATGTTAAGAAATAGTTGATGCTAAGTGCGTTGTAAGAAAGATAATCATAGATCTGTGTCCCATCTAAGGTTGCAGACACCTGAGTCTTGCAACCACCCCTACCTCTACCTCGGGTGAGACTTCATCTGCTTCGCAGGTGTTTCCGAAAGGGCCAGTAGTTAGGGCTTTGTTGGTGTGCTCTTGAGCGTTGAACCCTGGGTCTGCCCCTATGCCAAAAAATGGTTATGTTGCCGGGACCTAAAACTATGATTGTTGGGAACTGAAGAAGAAAAAGCTCTGTGCAAAATAATCTATGTACGTAGATTTGTTTCCCTAGTGCATAGTGTTATGTTTGACTTGTAAAGATTTGTGCCAAGAAAAGAGGTCATATCTAAATAAAGAGAGGTCAGATCTGAAGAAAGAGAGGTCAGGTCTAAAGAAAAGAAGTTAGATATACAAAGAAAAAGGTAAGATCTGTAAGCTCTATGCCTTGATAAAGGTAAGAATAGTTAAAAGTCTTAGATATGGAAGCTTTGTGCTCTACAGAAGTAAGATAAGTGGATTTTTTTGTTTCTAAAGCATGGATCTAGGTATGTTTTATAGATTTTGTCCTAGCTTCAAAAATAGGGCATTAATAGATAAAAGAAAGTTTGATATGAATAGATATGATAATTATAGTGATAGATATGTTATACCTATGCATAGAAAGAATGTCTGGACTAACAAGTGGATGCAAGCTGCTAGAAAATATTTTTTGCAGGTTAGCCACCATGATCCTGGTGCCCAATACAAAAGGAGTTGGGGAACATCTAAATGGACAAGAGGAATAACCCTCTATTATAGTTGAAAACGACAGGGACATCTTGCTAAAGAATGCCCTAGGAGAAGACCTAGTTGCCTCTGTTGTAAGGCTATGGACAATGAAGTATTGGATTTCCCTAGAATGATTGCTACGCTTGAGAATATGAATATGGAACAAGAAAACCCTGAGGGAGATCAAGAGACCAATATTATAGCAGAAACCCAGAAAGAATAATAAAATATATTGCTACATATGAGAGATACCATGAATGACCACCGACATGTTAGATTATCAGAGATCTTCAAAGAAAAGGAGAAAATGGAAGCAAGAATAGGGGACTTTGACATTGACTGTATTTGTGATGAAGAAGCACAAGTGAACATCATGCTAGAAAGAACTTGGGAAGCTATAGGAAAGCCTTCCATGATCCCTTCCCTAGGAGGAACAAGTTTCTTCAGAGGAAATCTAGTAAACCTATGTGGAAGGCTCGCCCGAATACCTATGACTGTCAATGGAACTTTGACAGAGGAAGAATTTGAGATCATTAACTTTGTTGAAGACAACTCCCCATTTACCATACTCATAGGAAAACCCTGGATTGATAGAGAACAGACCAGACGGAGAGAAGAAGAGAAATTTTTGGAACAGAAGAAGCAAGAGTTAAAAGACTTTATGACCAGAAGGATTGCACACTTGATTGAAGAACAGAAGAGAAGATCACAGATATTTAATATTAGTACCTCCGATTTCGGAGCTAAGAGAACACTTGAGGAGCCACAAAAGATCGAGTTACCTATTTTTGATACAGAAGAATTATTATCAAGGAACCCTAAGAAATATTTTCCACAGCGCGAAGTAACTAAGACCACAGAAGATAAACATCAGAATGGTAAAAGCATTACTGAGACAAAACTCACTGGGAAGAAGGCTAGGAAGTTAAGGAAGAAAAGGGTTAATATAGTAAGATTATAAGAGGTTATAGAGGACACTTCACAGCAAGAATAATTGTAGAATGGGAGCTTCGCCGAGATATCAGAACAACGACATAGAGTACTTCACCATGACAAAGAAATATAGCCATTGGAACCGATATACCCTTTCGACCGCCGCTCCGAATGGATCAAAAATCAGTTATGGGTTACCACTAGACCATTGGATAGCACCAGAACAGATAGAATGGAGTTAATGAAGGCCCCATGTCCGTTGCAAGCAGATCGTTGTTGAGATTTCCTACTTAACCTGTCGTGCCACGCACCGAGAATACTTTTTTCTAATTGAGAATTTGAGCGTGAACCCTGAGATTTACTTACCCTAAGATCATTTCCTTACTATTCACTGTCGTCTCTAAATTCCTTTTGCACCCGAGCCCGCTGACTCGAGTTTGTATGTCGAACGAGCTTAGTGCTGCTGAGAAAATTGTTGAATAATTTCTAATTGATTTAATGACTAAGAGAGTAATGTTAGAATGCGGAATGTCTATAGGTGTACAGGCATCGTCCTCGGGCGTACTGCCATCTTCCCCTTCCACTACTCAAGAGGGACCATCTCGACCACCTTTGGAAAGATGATCTAAGCTCAGAAATGACTTTGCCACTATGAAGATGATCCCAATCATCTTGCCTAAATATATCCCACCACTAAGAGGACCAGTGAATCGAGACCTTGTACCTAGAGACTTAGACTATGTTGTAGTCACTGCATACCTCCCAAAAGGGGTGCGTGCAGTTAATGCTGACCAGGAGAAGCTCACCTCGCTGAAATTCACTGATTTTAACCTTGGAGATCACAAGGTATACAGTATGTTATCCCCACACAAGTATTTGACTATTACAAAAGAAAAAAACCCTAAGATTGTACCGCAACAATGGACCCATAACCTTGTGCAGTCAACCCTCCTCAACGTAATGAAAATTCCAAATTTCGGGAGGCATCAGGAAGTAAATGCCTGTGTTCGTTTGTTGTTGTCCTTCTACCACAGAGGATACCTATGGTTAGATCAACGCATCACTGTGGATCCGATTCTAATCAATTGGATCACTGGGATAAGCATGTAGGGCCTTGAACCGTAGGATGTTTACCCTGGAAAGACTGTAGATCGTTCTCTCACTCAACGAATAAAAGACACATATGGTGATCTGGAGAAAGGCATGTGAGGTTACAAGGTAGCCTCCATTGAGAATGTAGCAGTATGCTTTTGTTGCTAATTGATCGCAGACAAGTTAGTCCAAAAAAAGAGACCTACATAGGTGACCATATTTGTAGTTGACCTCATAGGGAAGTGTGCGAAGGGACTACAAATGAACTAGGAGAAATACCTCATAAATCAGCTAGATCTTGACTGTAGACAAGCGCATGACCAAGGGTATGAGTTCCACTTTAGCTGGTTGCTCATACTCATCATCTTCATCGCATGGGAACTACCCGAGGGAGCCATGTTTCCGGAGATCGAACCCTTCAAACCCCTAGCCACGAAGTTCTATACGTTGTGGTACTCCAGTGACTTGAACAAATAGTGGCATTCTAATGTCGTCTTCCATGCGTACTACATTCAGTTGAGGAATTCCATTCAGTCTACACCATTCATTACACCCAATACTCTTCATAGGTTTCGACCTTTAATGAAATTCAATGTAGATTGTCACTTCACCTACATCACAGTGCGCGCAGACGAGCACAAAAAACAACTTCGGTCATATTACAAGCTGACAGAAGATGACCTGGAGGAGATTAACAAGGAATGGTCAGAAGACCTCCTTGTTGCATCATACCCTGCAGAGATGTCTGACGTAGATATCCCTGAAGCTATGTCGGATACACTAGGACCACACAGGACTAAGAAGGATGTGGAAGTTCAAGATATCCACAGCACATCCATGAAGACTGCCTCACTCTCACCTACAAAGGGAGGTGATGATGAAGAACTAGGGGGTACAGAAGTTGAACAGAGCGAAGGCAAGGTTACCTCGCCTAGGGATGAGGCAGATCCCTCCAAGAAAAGGAAGATTACCCCACCGAGGCCCTCATCCAGAAAGAAAACTAAGGCCACCCAGACCATGCTTAAGACTACGCTTACCCTGAATGATTTTGACTTCTTTGCCACGATGAATGATGTTTCATTAAAGCTTGCGAAAAAGAAAGAAGCAAAGCAAGAGGAACTATTCTGCCGGATCACGGGCAAATTTAAAGAAGTGCAGCAGCCACTTTAGACCAGCCAAGCAGTTTCTACAGTGTCGTTAACAATGGAAATATTAGGAACATGCGATGAGCCCACACAGTTATGCCAGATCACCGAGAAAGTTGAATCTCACCTTCGACAAGCTGAAGAATACATAGAGAAATCCACCCAGGATTTGGCACAAGAACAGAGCACACATGAAGAGAAAAGGAGAAAGGCAGAACAGGAGCAGCTTGACTTACAAGCGAAATGGGAGGAGAAAAAAGCCCAGTTACAGCAGAGCAAGGACCAATTGCTAGCAGAGCAACTTGAAACACAAGAAAGAGTTTACAAGGCACTACGGTCCATGACAAGCATAGAAGTGAAGATAGAAGATCGTCTTCCACAGAGGGTGACCCAACTGGAAGAAGTAATACAACAACTTCAACAGTGCATCATAGATCTGGAGCTCTGCATAGTGCCTGAGACACCCCAAGAGATAAGAGTTCTAAGAGAAGCCACTTCTCGAAGCGTAGTTGACCGATTAAAAGCTTTGGCTTCAGAATGTAGACAGCTAAGAACCAGAAGAACCCAGACCTATGAAACCCTCATAGAGAATCCATAATTGCAGACATTGAAGGCACATCTCCACGAAGCAAAGCAGCATGCAGATGTGCTACAAGCATAGCTGAAGTCCATGACCCCAGTCGAAGGAATGAAGAGGTCCGCAGAGCAACGCACAACCCAAAAACAAGTACACACGCTGCAAAGTAAAGTAATGGACGTCTCTCAACAACTACAACCACTCCAAGAGAAGGCATGCCAACTGTTCTCCGAACTTGAAAGCTAGGGAACTAGACTTGAACAGGGTGTCATTACTGTAGAATAGCACTTGGAAGGACCTCTCAATGACACAGTAATCTAGGAATTTACTGAACAAGAGGTTGTCGCACTGCAGTAGGTTGAAGTCACTCGAGCCAAGATCGAGGAATTCAAAGCAGAATTGATCAGGCCTGAGTGACTCGGGACGAGTCACAGGTGAGTGTTGGGGGCCTTTTGGGCCTTCACCAAGTTTTGAAGAGTACTTGGTCTTACTTGACCACTTTTGGGAGTGCAACAGCTTGCCAAGGATGGAGCACAACGCGAAGAAATAATTAAGGAAGAAAGACCTATTTTGGGGTCCAATTTAGGGTTTTGGGTTGATGTAACAGGAAAGGGATGTCAGCCCGTGGGTTTACCCACATTTAGGCCCATTTTGTAATCTATAAATAGATAGGCATTGTAAGAAATAGGAGAAGTTGTTTCTTAGTGCACTTGGTGATTGCTTAGTGCAAGTTGGCTACAATGCTAAGAGTTGGATTTGTGTGACCAAGTATTGTAAGGCTCTATGCATTGTGTGTAAAACTTGCGGAGGTGCATGCAAGTCCCTGTGAGAGACTGTAGAAGGCTTTGTACTGAGTGAAAGAAAGAAGGATCTAGCGAGCTGTGCAGATCTTCTATCCTGTGCGAAGTAAGGGTCCTTGAAGCTCTGTGTTGTAACTGCTTGACCAAGATAATATAAATAAGACTTTGTGGACATAGCCCTAGAGTGGGGATGAACCACGGTAACTATGTGTATAATGTTTTGTGTTTCTCTCTTATGTATTTATCTCTTTCTTGGCTAAGTGCTTGATGTGATTAAGTAGATCTAGTTATGCTCTGTGTTGTTGATGAATGAATGAACATTAGATATGGTATATGATATGATTAGTTCTTGATCTGTTGAATCTAACCTATATTTTTGTGGATAAGTATTGAATCATTCTTAGTATCAGTATTCCCTGCGATTCTCTGTGCCTTCTGTGAAGTGTATTAATGAATGTATGTTAAGGAATAACCGATGCTAAGTGCATTGTAAGCAAGATAATCACAGATCTGTGTCCCAGCTAAGTTTGCAGACACTTGAATCTTGCAACCACCCCTGCCTCTACCTCGGGTGAGACTTCATCTTCTTCACAGGTGTTGCCGAAAGGGCTAGTAGTTAGGGCTTTGTTGGTGTGCTCTTGAGCATTGAACCCTAGGTCTGCCCCTGTGCCAACATAACCCCTGTAAATGTTTACCCTATAATAACTATTATCCACAATGAATACCCCTAACCATATGACTCATATAAATTTAANGAACAGGTTCGCAGAGCAACGCACAACCCAACAACAAGTACACACGCTGCAAAGTAAAGTAATGGACATCTCTCAACGACTACAACCACTCCAAGAGAAGGCATGCCAACTGTTCTCCGAACTTGAAATCCAGGGAACTAGACTTGAACAGGGTGTCATTACTACAGAATAGCACTTGGAAGGACCTCTCAATGACACAGTAATCTAGGAATTTACTGAACAAGAGACTGTCACACTGCAGTAGGTTGAAGTCACTCGAGCCAATATCGAGGCATTCGAAGCAGAATTGGTCAGGCCTGAGTGACTCGGGATGAGTCACAGGTGAGTGTTGGAGGCCTGTTGGGCCTTCATCAAGTTTTGAAGAGTACTTGGTCTTACTCGAACACTTTTGGGAGTGCAACAGCTTGCCAAGGATGGAGCACAACGCGAAAAAAAAATTAAGGAAGAAAGACCTATTTTGGGGTCCAATTTAGGGTTTTGGGTTGATGTAACAGGAAAGGGATGTCAGCCCGTGGGTTTACCCACATTTAGGCCCATTTTGTAATCTATAAATAGATAGCCATTGTAAGAAATAGGAGAAGTTGTTGCTTAGTGCACTTGGTGATTTCTTAGTGCAAGTTGGCTACAATGCTAAGAGTTGGATCTGTGTGACCAAGTATTGTAAGGATCTATGCATTGTGTGTAAAACTTGCAGAGGTGCATGCAAGTCCCTGTGAGAGACTGTAGAAGGCTTTGTACTGAGTGAAAGGAAGAAGGATCTAGCAAGCTGTGCAGATTTTATATCCTGTGCGAAGTAAGGGTCCTTGAAGCTCTGTGTTGTAACTGCTTGACCAACATAATATAAATAAGACTTTATGGACATAGCCCTAGAGTGGGGGTGAACCATGGTAACTGTGTGTATAATGTTTTGTGTTTCTCTCTTGTGTATTTATCTCTTTCTTAGCTAAGTGCTTGATGTGATTAAGTAGATCTAGTTATGCTCTGTGTTGTTGATGAATGAATGAACATTAGATGTGGTATATGAGAGGATTAGTTCTTGATCTGTTGAATCTAACCTATATTTTTGTGGATAAGTCTTGAATCATTCTTAGTATCAGTATTCCATATGATTCCTTGTGCCTTCTGTGAAGTGTATTAAGGAATGTATGTTAAGGAATAACTGATGCTAAGTGCATTGTAAGCAAGATAATCACAGATCTGTGTCCCAGCTAAGTTTGCAGACACTTGAATCTTGCAACCACCCCTGCCTCTACCTCGAGTGAGACTTCATCTTCTTCACAGGTGTTGCCGAAAGGGCCGGTAGTTAGGGCTTTGTTGGTGTGCTCTTGAGCGTTGAACCCTAGGTCTGCCCCTGTGCCAACATAACCCCTGTAAATGTTCACCCTATAATAACTATTATCCACAATGAATACCCCTAACCATATGACTCATATAAATTTAAACCTTTAAGGAATTGTAAATGACATAATTAACCTAGAACACATATGAACTTATAAAAACTAACCCTTAGAACCTCTATCAAATATATCTCATAACTCCTAAGAATGTATCAACCCTAACTTCCTATGACCCTTAGTTACCACCCCCTATGACTCCTAACCACAATCCTTTGTAACTCATAACCCATTTAACCTATAACTCCTAATTTCTATAACCCCTGTGAATTTTCACCCTATAATAACCATTATCCACAACAATACCCCTAACCATATGACTCATATAACTTTAAACCTTTAAGGAATTGTAAATGACATAATTAACCTAGAACAAATATGAACTTATAAAAACTAACCCTTAGAACCTCTATCAAATCTATCTCATAACTTCTAAGAATGTCTCAACCCTAAATTCCTATGACCCTTAGTTACCAACCCCTATTACTCCTAACCACAATCCTTTGTAACTCATAACCCATTTAACCTATAACTCCTAATTGTTATAACCCCTATGAATTTTCACCCTATAATAACCATTATCCACAATGAGTACCCCTCACCATATGTCTCATAAAATTTTAAACCTTTAAGGAATTGTAAATGACATAATTAACCTAGAACGCATATGAACTTATAAAAAATAACCCTTATAACCTCTATCAAATATATCTCATAACTCCTAAGAATTTATCAACCCTAAATTCCTATGACCCTTAGTTACCGCCCCCTATGACTCCTAACCACAATCCTTTGTAACTCATAAACCATTTAACCTATAACTCCTAATTGTTATAACCCCTGTGAATTTTCACCCTATAATAACCATTATCCACAATGAGTACCCCTAACCATATGAATTATATAACTTTAAACCTTTAAGGAATTTGACATGGATAGACTATTCGCATGCCTTAACGATATGGGAGGGTTTTTGGACTCAAATTTGACTCACACACCAACTTTATTCCATCATCAATTCATCATGTAAACCATAAACATGGAATGTTCAAGCCAACATGCTAGGAACATCACGGTTTTGGGTGTCTTTTTAAACTTTTACTGGATGTGGCATTTTGTCAAACACTTTGTTGATTTACTTGTTTGTATGTGTTTACTTGTAGGTTGACCTCTTGATTTCGGCCTTAGGATTTATGATGATGAATTTATATATGTGTTGCAGCAATAAACAAGAAGATACCGTAATGGAACATACGTCAACCATATGCAATATCAACAATATGATAGACAAGACAAAACTATTGTTGGGAAAAACACCCTACCGACTAGCAAATTAGGGTTGGACTTGCATGTAGATTTGACCGAATAGAAACTACTTTCTTACCTACATCCCAAGAATTGAATCCCTCTTTCACAGTAAATGCATGGAAAAGGACCACCTACCTTATTACCGGTGTTCAATGTAGATCCTCCGTTGTGCTTGACTACTTGCTTGTGCTTCTCCTTCCAAAGATAACCTGCACTCAAGACAAACAACAACTATGCATGCATGCTACTTCTATACTCAAGGGTTAGAAATCAAGCATAAATTAATCAAATCATAGATAATTCATGAACTGGGACGGGAAAAGTGTTCTTTTTATTACTGAAAGTGAATCAACTTACAAAAGCTGAGACTGACCACCGCTCCTTGAACCTAATCCTAGGCTCCTCTTCTTCTGTCCTTCAACTACTTTGTGTTAAATCTCCTTTGGCATGAGGAAAGGCTAAAGGGTTGGGACAATAGATTACGTAAATGGGCAGAGTTTCTTCTCTATATTTTTTCATCTTCCAAATGGTACCCCTACCCCTTATTTTATAGGCTAGAAGGAGCTAGGGTTTTGGATGAGCCCTCGACCATGCATGGCTGGGAGTTTCAGTTAACTGACCCATAGATTTTTGTTCCGTCAACAACTTTCCTTTTTTTGTGCTTTGTTAGGTACATGCGGGTTGTTGTGAGTCA
>JASDQU010585557.1:0-34033 GCA_032191745.1 Picea mariana | reverse complement strand
ATTTTGTAACCTGCCCATACGGTGGACCTAACTTACAACTGCTCGCCTATGCATCGGTTATACATTGGTTGCTTAGTTGCTTGACTTAGGTGCCACATAGGTTACTTACAGGGGTTATTCTACAGGTACCCTGGGTTAGATAAAGGGTCGGACAACACACAACCTTTATGGAGGATTACCTCTCCGGGGGGATCTAACTGACTGATTGTTAAGCCCACGAGGGCCCTGTTGATAGTCGAAAATGAACGCTCATCAACTGGAAGAGTGAGTTTGGTCCGGGGTTGTCTAATTAACCTAAGTCGTTTGGATTAAATCACCCTGACAGGTTTTGTGACTCTGTTAGCTGATCTAAGTCCTAAAGAAAGAAAAAAACAAAAAACAAAAATAACGAAAGGAAAAACACTAACCTAATAAATAACAAATTACTAAAATTTTCCAAGTACAATTAACTATATGTATATATATGTACAATTTGTATATACAATAGTTCTATTTATAATATATATACAAAATATACAAATTACGAATTTTAATCTAAATTCGTGAAAATCGAATGTAAATTGCTCTTTCAAACTATAATGAAATTACTATCTAATCTTTTTGATTTATTTTCTTAAATGTTTATGCTCAGGAAATCGAATATCAAAATGTCTAATTGAAAATAGAAACAACAGATAGTAGAAAATATTTTGACTACAAGAAAATTCTATATTCATTAAACTAATGAAATCAGACAAACAAACTGACATGTTATCGCATCCAATATCTTGTCCTTTATGTAACGTTCAACCACCTTTATCTGTTGAGTAAAACCTGCTACAGATTTTGAGATTGCTCCCAATAAATATGAAGCAATAGTGATGGAATTTGAATGATAGAACACATAAGAGATACGATCACAACAATCTCATAATTTTACAAGCAACCACAATAAGATAAATCTTGTTGTGAGAACTTGCGTATAAACGTTCAATTAAAGATAAATATAAATCTCTTAATTCAAGTTTGAACAAATGATTACTATGTGTTAAATTTGGAACATGAAACATGGATAATATATAAACTTTTATGATACCAGCTTGTAGTAAACCATGACAGTGAAAGCAATCATAATCTAATTACAAATTGAAATAAACATGACTTGAAATAAGACCACAATACGGAAAAGCTAAAGCTGTGACGAGTATTATATTCCATTCAAGTCTGTAAATGAAAAATCCATAGTCTTGCCCCAGGCTGAGATGATCCAATGTTTACAAAATAACATGATTATATAGGTTCCAGGAAACAAAACTGTTTCCCGTTGATAATATCAAATCTGTTCCAAAAATATGGGGGATGCAACCTCCCTGATTTTACTAGATATCAAAACTATCAAGAGTCTAATTTTGTCTATCAAAATGGATAACAGATATGGCATGGGAGATCTTTAGAAGTGTCTCCTATCATCTTAGAAATGATGGACTCCTTAATCTTCCTAAAAATAAATGAAAATAAGAAAATTTCAGATATGTCTTCAACTATCAAATCAAACACTTCGAATTTTCTTAACTGGCTATTGAATCTTACGATTCTGTATCTAGTTAAAATAACACATGCAATCTTAAAAAATAAAAGAAACTAATTCTAATAATAAAAACAATTTATCTAATCAAATCAAATATCCTACTCTAAAAACAACAAATGATTATGCTAACTAATTCATACCTCAAATCACAAACCGAATCATGTCAAGAAACTTTGGAATTTATGATAGTTGTGGTTGCCTCTACATTTTTTAAAATGATAGATCCTGTAGTTTTTAGGCATTTCTCCTTTTCTTGGGTTATGGATTGGAGTCTATTGTTCTCGTTTGTCAACATATCCACTTGGCCTTTTAAATATTTGAGTCGTGACTATAGCAGTGGAACATCGGTATAATACATGTCTATCCAAGATTGACATACCTCACACTGCGACTGTAAAGAGTGTGCATGAAAAACATTATGGGTCGGTGAATCCTCCATGTGAATGGTAGGATTATCACAGAGTTGAATGCCAGGAAATCCTGAGTTATCCTTTAGACAAGGAGGCAAGTTGTTAACATAGTCGTAGGGTCTGTCAGGGTAAAACCCGTATGACACGGGGTCCTCTTTAGCCAGGAATCTTTCAATTTTTGGGTCTGAATATTCGCTCACATCAATCGTGTTGTTTGTGTCTACACAGGGTTTGATTTTATTTCGAGCACTTCATGAAATCAAACGACCAACCCTTTTATTCTTGAAATTAACATCGACACTGCCCTTGTGCTTCTTCCCTGTAGGTTTTATAAAAGTTTTAGTGCAATTCTTTGGGTCTGAGACCAGTCGATTGTTCTGTTGGATAAAATTAGGGTAGCTTGGGAGTTCATTGTTAAGGGAAAGATCATAGGCCTGGAGCAGTGGGGGAGAGGCGGTAGGTTTCACAAGGGTTTCCACGATAACTGACTTATCAACTTGTCCCAATTCATGGTTACCAAAACCATTTTGTATGATAAATGAATCCCAACAATCGTTTTGGAACTGTAACTAGTGTACAAGGATAATTTTAATAAGCTCATGGTGGAATAAACTTGAATCTGACCTCTATTTCCTAAATCGTTTACCCATCTTATACAAACTTCTGAGCAGAAAGTAGGTCATATTCAATGGGAAGCCAATGAAACTCATAAGCAAGCATAGATGATACAGGAAAACTAATCTGAATCTTCCTTCACACGCAATGAATTGCTTCACAATAGCAAGTAGATCATGCCACATAGGTTTTAAGGATGATACTGACATACCTCGATCGCAACTAGTAATTTTTCGTGAGGTGAACATCAAAGTCCAGGGGACCTCTTCAACTTTCGCATTCTTGAACCATTTTTGCTCAACAGCTGGCAAACCCGTGGCTTGGCTTAAGAAATCTTCTATTACTTCTAACTGCATGTCACCTATCTTTTCCCTGCAACCATTGAAGGTCAAGGCAAACTCTTGGGTGACTCGAAGATTGAAACCCTTAAATTTTTCGATGAACAAATGCCGACCGTTCCTTTCTAAATCGTCCCTGGCATTATCATATGATAGCATGGTTTGGGTGCCATTCAGTTAAACCCTTACCATTGGAGCCATGTTGAACAGACTGGTAATTAACAAAGAATACACAGGTAGGGTTTGGAAGAAAGCCACAGAGCCATAACCCCGAGCCTTACCAATACTTGCTATGATAATTGAAACGACGGGTAGGGTGTTAATCACTAAGTGTGTGAACGACTTTGTGAAGAGCCCGAGACCATGCAGAAGAGTAATGGCATGTTATACTTCATATGCCACCTTGGCATTGGGTACATACTAGGATCAGAGCACTTTGAAAACCATAATACGTGCATTCATAGTTTGATTACAAAGGTAAGTGGATCGAATAAAAATTGAATAATTCAAAGTTTCATGAATCAAAAATCCATCAAAATCAATCGAATATTAATGAATGGAGGTGTTTCACTTATGCAACCAAGGCATGTTTAGAACCAAGGGGTCATAAACAAGGAGAACAATCATGTTCATAGCAAAAATATGACAATTCTATAATAAACCACATGAGTAGTTTTCCTTTAATCAAAAATTGAAACAAAATGTCAATTCTAGCTACGAGTTTTCATGCTTACAGTCATGAAAAAAAATTCGAAAAGAAGATATGTAAAAAGAGACAAGTGACCAGTGTCGTTTAGTGACAATGCTCATGACAAGTAATGAAAATTTAGAGATCCTGTGTAGGCAGCTTATAAACAATAGAAATTATATTATTGCTGCCAACAATGGTGACACACTGGGAGAAGCATTTATCTCTGCCAAATGAACGAGTTTAGATTAGAATGATCAGAAAAAAATTTGAATCGAAAACAACCGAAAAGTTGTCTGAACATCGTAAATAATTATAATGCATTCCAGTTTCAAACAACAGTTATCTTTTGAGAGACGAACACTGATGACAATCTTAACAAAAGGGAGCCACGATGTTAAGGTTAAAATCTTCAATACTGTTGACAGGGCCACTGCTGCCAGCAAGCGTCCATAGCCTCGACAGGGATGTCAATTAACCCACTCGGATATCTGTATCCTTTCAAGAAATTCCAGATCAGAATGAAAGACATTTGAGGTCAAAACAGAATGCACATCTGAGAATTTTCTTTTACCTGACATTGCTTCGCTGCCAGTGGGCCTGTTCAGTACCTCGACGAAGTTATCTCGGTGTCATGCATGCATTTACCCACTGCCAGCAAACCTATTCAGTGTCCCGACGGGTTTACAAACACTTCCCACAGCTCTCTGAAGATTTATTTAGTTTTTAAAGATATTTAATAGAGCGGGGTGACGCTGAAAATTCTAGTTCTTTTGCATCTTAATATGTCACAGACCTTGAGAAAAAAAATTTCAGCTGTCCTTCATTAAGATATGGAAATTGTTTACTAATAAAACGGACTTTCAAGAACAGGGAGACATCATTGAGTTGTCCTCTTAAAGAACAGGGACAACGTAAAAGAATTTTTATAGATGATCGTGAGTGCCTTTAGTTGCAGATTAAAATCAAGAAGACGCTTTTTAAAACAACAAGTCATTTTAGCAGGGCTGCATTCTCAGAGAAATACCACAATTAATGTTTAAACAACTTTCAGCAGTCATTTTGGAGGGAAATTTTTCTGTTATTTTTGTCTGAGTTGGCCCGTGATGCAGGCATGTGTGTTTCAAAAAGAAAGACTGGCCATCAGAAAAGAAAATAAAAATAACCCGGAAAAGAAAAGCAAACAGCAAAGAAAACAAAAACAAAAAATATTTACAAGGGGTGCTTGGATGAGTCACCAGGTAAAGTATTTTTTTAGAGCTTGTCCATTCACCGGGAAGGTGTCTGGATGTCCCTCTAGATTCTGCAAGCAAAAGGAACTGGGACCCAATTTCTCAGCAATTAAAAATGGTCCTAACAACAAGTTCTGAAACTTAGTATGCTCTCCTTTTCCCTCATGCGGTTTGTCCCATTTTAGGACAAGATCCCCTACCTCAAAATTTCTGTCAGAGGCGGAATTAGAATCAAACCAGTTTTTAACAATGAGTTCATGTTGATCCAATTTTCGTTTTTCTTGCACCCTTACTTCCTCTAATTTTAACAAAGCGTTAATTCGACTCTCTAAGGGGGGGTAGTCTTCTTCTTGCACCTTCTGTGATAACTGCAGGGATGGATGAAGGATATGCGGTGGAAGAATTGCTTCTCTGCCGTAAATGAGAAAAAATGGGGAATTTCCTACAATAGCTTTAGGGGTTACCCTGTCAGCTCAGATTGCATTAAAAAGCGCATTATGCCAATTTTTATGATTCTCGGAAACAGTTCTCTTCATAATTTTAATCAGGTTTTTATTAGTTGATTCCGCCAAACCATTTCCCTGAGGGTAATAGCTGGAAAAGTACTTTAATTTTATTCCCTTTCCTAAAGCAAAATCATTAATTTCAAGAGACAAAAAATAAGAGGCATTGTCAAATACCAAGTATTCAGGAATACCAAAACGAGTAATAATATTTGAATTCAAAAAGGATATTACTTGACTGGTATTTACAGCTTTTAATGGGGGAGCCTCAGACCATCTAGTGAAATAATCTGTGGTTGTTATGATGTATTTATGCTGCTGTGAGGATGCAGGATTGATCGGACCTATAATATCCAAGCCCCACTACTAAAAAGGGTGGTCTACTGAAACTGGTTGCAGCGGGAAAGCTGGTTTATGTATGTGTCCAGATGCCTTTTGATAGATTACACATTTGCGGCACAAAGTATGGGCGTCTCTAAAAAGGGTGGGCCAATAATATCCTACCCTTAATACTTTGTGGGTAGTGGTGTCTCCACCAAAATACCCACCAGCTTCTCCTGAATGTAATTCCAATAAGACCTTTTCTGCTTCATCTTTTTCAAGACAGCGCATTAGTATCCCATCGAAATTTTGGCAAAACAAAATATCATTTACTAGCTGAAATGAAGCAGACTTTAACCTTAATGCTCTCCTCTTTTTCGGGTCAAGGTGCTGGGGAGCTGATCCATGCATAAGATAAAACTTGATGTCATCGTACCAAGGGCTAGTAAGGTTTTGTGTACAGCAAATTTGATTTTTATCAGGTGTATGTGACCATTGAGAGGAAGTTGTTGGCTACGTATATGTCAAAATTTCAGACTGTTGTTCTGGGTCAGTGATGGTAGAAGTTTCGGCCATGAAATTACCGAAAAAAGTATCCATCCCCTGTATTTCAGGCGAATTGGCAGAAGGAGTGAATGGTTCATTGGGATCATTTAAATCAGTTACCATGAACTTGAGATAACGTTCACAATTTACCTTGATTCTGTTAGGCTTTCCATTCTCGGGCAGCCACAAGTGAGACCAATCCGTTGAAAAATAGCCATGTAATTGTTCTGACCAATCTCTACTTAAAAACAAACCATAAAATTCTAGGATATCTACAACAATAATATCAATCACTTGATGAACTTTAGGATTAGACGACAATCATATAAGCACATTTCTTAATTTGCTTATCACTTTAACACTAGTTCGATCAAGTTGGATAATTTTCAAGCTGGATGGTTGAACTTCGACATTTATCTTTTGACAGAGAGACCAAGGCATTATGTTAGATTATGCACCTGAATCTACCATGCAGTTATGCACATTCCTATTGAAAATTTCAAAAGTCAACAAAAATGGAGGGACATTTTTGCGAGTATTAATAGTAGAAGCTTGTTGTTTTTTAATCGCAGCCTCTAAGACTGGTTTATCTACATTTGTTACATTATTTATAGAAAGGTTTCTTTTATCTTGAGGCTCGGATGTCGTTTTGGCGGAGACCATTTGAGGTATTTTGGTGCTGTTTTCAGCAATTTTATTGTTGTTCGGATTGTCGTTCTTGTTGTTTTCTACAATATTCTGCAACATCTTTTGCAATGGAAAAGGGAATTTTAATAATTCGTAAACAGAAATGTTAGCCCTAAGTTTGTTTAGATCCTCAATCAAATCATATTCTAAACTTGGGGTTGATGAATTTTGTTTAGTTTCAACTGATCTAGACTATTTTGGAGGCACAGTAGTTGTAGTTTCAGGAGAAGGCTTATTTGTTGTTTTGTTCTTGGTATTGTAAGGATGCATTGTTTCGAAATTAGCCTGAAAAATGCTATCTGAAAAATGTCTGAAAATGTTGGGAGAGGGTTCCTCTTCTTCTATAGTCTCTTGTTCAGCTACTTCTTCAGGAATTTCAGGGGGCACTAAGTTATCATGTGCCTCTAGAATCATCTGGATAGAAAACTGTAAGCTTTCTAAGTTTAGGCCTTTAGAAGTTGGGTTCGGTCGGTTTGTGGGAAAAGGCTTCTTGAAAGGGGATTTATAAGGCCCTTTGCTTGAAGAAGCTTCTTCAGCTGATCTTTTTAAATCTATAACCTGATTGGATAACTTTTGAACGACTTTCTGCAAGATTTCTAGATCTGAATTTTCTGGTTGGGCTTTGTTTCGGAGAGGTCTTGGAAGGATTTTGATTTTCTTCTTGGAGGACGAGGGGTTTTCTAATTTGTTAGAGGTACAGTCTTTTAAGCTGAGAATATATTTCTCAATTTGACTCGCCTCTTCGAAGGCTTCTAACAATGTGGCTTTCTTGGACCTCTTAACCCAAATGGCTATGTTTTGATGCAAGGCTTTCGTGTAGTACGCTACAAAAAGATTTTCGACAGGCATTGAATCCATGGGGATTCGGTTCTTTAGTGTCAATAACCTTTGATTAAAGTCTTTGATCTTTTCTTTGGGGTTCATTTTTAAACTAGAAATCTCCATGACTAGAACTTCAGGAGACTTGTCATCTCTGAACTTCTCAAGGAAACAGGACTCAAATTTCTCCCATGACACAATGGTGTGAGGTTGTTGGGAAAAGTACCAGGTAGAGGCATTACCTTCAAAGGTGTAGGGAAACAATCTATAGACTATGTCTTCATTCTCAACACTACAGAGTCTAATGGCTAGCATAAACTTTTTGATGTGATCTTCAGCGATCTGCTTAGAGTCTAGGTCAAATTTAGGGAGCCATTTCTCTGGATGTTTAGGTAAAGGATGTTGGGGCCCAGGTATGGCCACTGCGTCTTGGTCAAGACAAGGTCTGGCAGGATTATTTGGATTTTCCATAGGTGTGGGTGGTGTTGAAGGTTGAGACGAAGAGATTCCTTCATCGGATGACTCTCCTCCTGAAGAAGAAGGAGATGAAGGTGGTGGTGATGGTGGAATACTAGATCCTCCTGCTACAGGAGTGAGGATATGATCTGGATCCGTAGAATTTAAAGTGAGATCATTACCCTCGAGTTGTTCCCTGATATCATAGAATTCTAATGGTTGGTTAAAAGGTCGACCTGGTTGTCTGATACGGGCTAAGGCACTGTGTATTCTTATGAGGGATTGACGGACAATTTCTTGAATGTCAGATCCTGTGGGGTTTGGTGTTACTGGTTCAACAGTTGTTTGTGGAATATCGTTGGATGTGGTTGCTATTTGGGAGACAATATTTCCGTCGAAATGACTTCTTGTCACTACAGGTGAGCGGGTGTGTGGGGGAGGAGTCTTGCGACCTCCACGTGCCATCAATAGTTTTCAGGCCCTCCTTCTAGAGCCATTTGTTGACGGGCAAAAATGACCGCTCGTCAACTGGAAGAGTGAGTCCGGTCCAGGGTTGTCTAATTAACCCAATCCGTTTGGATTAACTCACCCTGACGGGTTTTGCAGCTCCGTTAGCTGATCTAAGTCTTAAAGAGAGAAAAAAACAAAAAAACAAAAATAACGAAAGGAAAAACACTAACCTAATAAATAACAAATTACTAAAATTTTCCAAGTACAATTAACTATATGTATATATATGTACAATTTGTATATACAATAGTCCTATTTATAATATATATACAAAATGTACAAATTACGAATTTTAATCTAAATTCGTGAAAATCGAATGTAAATTGCTCTTTCAAACTATAATGAAATTACTATCTAATCTTTTTGATTTATGTTCTTAAATGTTTATGCTCAGGAAATCGAATATCAAAATGTCTAATTGCAAATAGAAACAACAGATAGTAGAAAATATTTTGACTACAAGAAAATTCTATATTCATTAAACTAATGAAATCAGACAAACAAACTGACCTGTTATCGCATCCAATATCTTGTCCTTTATGTAACGTTCAACCACCTTTATCTGTTGAGTAAAACCTACTACAGATTTTGAGATTTCTCCCAATAAATATGAAGCAATAGTGATGGAATTTGAATGATAGAACACATAAGAGATACGATCACAACAATCTCATAATTTTACAAGCAGCCACAATAAGATAAATCTTGCTGTGAGAACTTACGTATAAACGTTCAATTAAAGATAAAGATAAATCTCTTAATTCAAGTTTGAACGAATGATTACTGTGTGTTAAATCGGGAACATGAAACATGGATAATATATAAACTTTTAGGATACCAGCTTGTAGTAAACCATGATAGCGAAAGAAATCATATTCTAATTACAAATTGAAATAAACATGACTTGAAATAAAACCACAATATGGAAAAGCTAAAGTTGTGACGAGTATTATATTCCATTCAAGTCTGTAAATGAAAAATCCATAGTCTTTCCCTAGGCTGAGATGATCCAACGTTTACAAAATAACATGCTTATATAGGTTTCAAGAAACAAAATTGTTTCCTGTTGATAATATCAAATCTGTTCCAAAAATATGGGGGATGCAACCTCCCTGATTTTATTAGATATAAAAACTATTAAGAGTCTAATTTTGTCTATCAAAATGGATAACAGATATGGCATGGGAGATCTTTAGAAGTGTCTCCTATCATCTTAGAAATGATGGACTCCTTAATCTTCCTGAAAATAAATGAAAATAAGAAAATTTCATATATGTCTTCAATCATCAAATCAAACACTTCGAATTTTCTTAACTGGCTACAGAATCTTATGATTATGTAGCTAGTTAAAATAGCACATGCAATCTTAAAAAATAAAAGAAACTAATTCTAATAATAAAAATAGTTTATCTAATCAAATCAAATATCCTACTCTAAAAACAACAAATGATTATGCTAACTAATTCATACCTCAAATCACAAACCGAATCATGTCCAGAAACTTTGGAATTTATGATAGCTGTGGCTGCCTCTACATTTTTGAAAATGACAGATCTTGTAGTTTTTAGGTGTTTCTCCTTTGCTTGGGTTATGGATTGGAGTCTATTGTTCTTGTTTGTCAACATATCCACTTGGTCTTTTAAAGATTTGAGTCACGACTGTAGCAGTGGAACATCGGTATAATACATGTCTATCCAAGATCAACATACCTCACACTGTGACTGTAAAGAGTGTGCATGAACAACATTATGGGTCGGTGAATCCTCCATGTGAATGGTAGGCTTATCACAGAGTTGAATGCTAGGAAATTCTGAGTTATCCTTTAGACAAGGAGGCAAGTTGTTAACATAGTCGTAGGGTCTGTCAGGGTAAAACCCGTATGACACAGGGTCCTCTTCAGCCAGGAATCTTTAGATTTCTGGGTCTGAATATTCTCTCACATCAATCATGTTGTTTGTGTCTACACAGGGTTTGATTTTATTTTTAACACTTCGTGAAATCAAATGACCAACCCTTTTATTCTTGAAATTAACATCGACACTACCGGTATGCTTCTTCCCTGTAGGTTTTATAACAGTTTTAGTGCAATTCTTTGGGTTTGAGACCGATCGATTGTTCTGTTGGATAACATTAGGGTAGCTTCAGAGTTCATTGTTAAGGGAAATATCACAGGCCTAGAGTGGTGGGGGAGAGGCGGTAGGTTTCACAAGGGTTTCCACGATAACCGACTTATCAACCTGTCCCAATTCATGGTTACCGAAACCATTTTGTATGATAAATGAATCCCAACAGTTGTTTTGGAACTGTAACTGGTGTACAAGGATAATTTTAATAAGCCCATGGTGGAGTAAACTTGAATCTGACCTCTGTTTCCTAAACCGTTTACCCTTCGTATACAAACTTCTGAGCAGAAAGTAGGGCATATTCAACGGGAAGCCAATGAAACTCATAAGAAAGCACAGATGATATAGGAAAAATAATCTGAATCTTCCTTCACACATAATGAATTGCTTCACAATAGCAAGTATATCATGCCACCTAGGTTTTAAGGATGAGACTGGCATACCTCGATCGCAACTAGTAATTTTTCGTGAGGTGAACATCAAAGTCCAGGGGACTTCTTCAACTTTCGCATTCTTGAACCATTTTTGCCCGACAGCTGGCAAACCCATGGCTTGGCTTAAGAACTCTTATGTTACTTCTAACTGCACATCACCTATCTTTGCCCTGCAACCATCAAAGTTCAAGGAAAACTCTTGGGTGACTCGAATATTGAAACCCTTAAATTTTTCGATGAACAAATGCCAATCGTTCCTTTCTAAATCATCCTTGGCGTTATCATATGATAGCATGGTTTAGGTGCCATTCAGCTTGACCCTTACCACTAGAGCCATGTTGAACAGACTGGTAATTAACAGAGAATACACAGGTAGGGTTTGGAAGAAAGCCAAAGAGCCATAACCCCGAGCCTTACCAATACTTGTTGTGATAATTGAAACGATGGGCAGGGTGTTAATCACTAAGTGTGTGAGCGACTTCGTGAAGCTCGAGACCATGCAGAAGAGTAATGTCATGTTGTACTTCATATTCCACCTTGGCATTGGGTACGTACTAGGATCAGAGCACTTTAAAAACCATAATATGCGCATTCATAGTTTGATTACAAAGGTAAGTGCATCGAATAAAAATTGAATAATTCAAAGTTTCATGAATAAAAAATTCATCAAAATTAATCGAATATTAATGAATGGAGGTCTTTCACTTATGCAACCAAGGCATGTTTAGAACCAAGGGGTCATAAAAAAGGAGAAAAATCATGTTCATAGAAAAAATATGACAATTCTATAATAAACCACATGAGCAATTTTCCTTTAATCGAAAATCGAAACAAAATGTCAATTCCAGCTGCGAGTTTTCATGCTTACAGTCATGAAAAAAAAAATCGAAAAGAAGATATGTAAAAAGCGACAAGTGACCAGTGTCGTTTAGTGACAATGCTCATGATGAGTAATGAAAATTTAGAGATCCTGTGTAGGCAGCTTATAAACAATAGAAATTATATTATTGTTGCCAACAGGCCCTTATAACTAATTCTTTTACCTCCGATATTTAGCAGGGAGTCTCAGGCCCCTATTGGGCGAGACATACCTTCTTTAGGGAGGGAGGCCCCTTTCAACCAATTTACCCCGTTTGTGTGCATATTGGTCATTTTCGTTTTGGTGTTCTCTTTGATTAGTAGTTGGTCCTAGAATTTATTTTTTGTATCTTGAGTCTTAAGTCATCGTGGAGTCAGACCAACCTCCTCATTGGTCATGTCTCTTGTTACAGTTACCCGGATTTCGAGTCTTTTCCTTCTAAAAGGCATAGAGTTATTAGATGTGGTACACACACATCCATCATTCAGACTTTTGATTCTACAAGAATGAGTACTGAATCGAGTCTTTAGAACACTGGGAGCCCTTTGACTCCAACATCTACTATAGTTAATGGAACCCCTCCGACTCCTGCAACCACTATGGTTGTAGTGTCGAAGGCACCTATCATTACTATTTCCCATCCTATAGTGAATGCTCAATCTCTTTCCTTGAACCCATTTGGGTATCTTGGTGGGCTATAATGTTCAGTCCATCCCTATGACCTCTAGTCCTTTTTCGTATGGTATGATGAATTTTACTTCACAGTTTTTAAACTCCATCCAAATTGTTGACCTTAATTCTAGCATTGGCTTGGGGGCACTACACCTCCTTATACTCCTTTTTCGTTTGGTGGTTCTCAAATCCCTCAAACAACTTCTAATATTGGAGGCATTCCCTCTTTTAACCCCAAGTCTAATCCTCCTTCTTCTGGGTGGAAAAACCAACCTGGCAGACAAGCTTATGCTCAAGTTTCATCCTATACCCTTACCTCCTTAGTGCCAATTCTGACCAACACGTTTGGCATGACGAATCCACTTCTATCCTCCGGATTCACACTCGGAGGAGGTGATTTTCACACCTTGGGAAACCCCTAGTCCAGAGCCACTATGACTGGGGTCAATTTTTATAACCCCCATCAGAACATTCCTACTGGAATGATGCCCAAACAACCTCTTATGAATCAACCTGGAGGAGGGACTTACAATCTTGGACAGAGCCATGGTTTTTACCAGAACCCTGGATGGGCTGCAATTCCTCAAGCACACTCTTTCCAGGGATCTTGGGGCCAGATGCCGCAACCCCGTCTCCCTTTTCTAGCCACTCTTAATCTTCCAGACTTCTCTAAGTTGATGAATAAACCTATGTGTCATGATCCTACATGCCCCCCCATCCCCACCAAGCTTCCTTCAGACATATCGAAATTCGAAGGTAAGAATGGTGAGGATCTTAGTGATCACGTTACTACCTTTCACCTTTCATGCTCCTCGAATTCCCTTAATGATGATTCTATTCTGTTAATATTGTTTCAACACACCCTCATTGGGGTCGCTACGAAATGGTATGTCGATCTACCTAGGTGGGAATATGGGACCTTTATTCAGATGGTATTGGTCTTCCTTAACCACTTCCAATTGCTAGTTCATTACGATGTTGGTCTAGAACTTCTGTCGAATTTATGCCAGGACACTGCCACTCATATCTCGGATCATATCCAGGAGTGGCATAGATGAAATAGGTTGATTAAGACCTCCATACCCCGGACCTTTCTTTTGGAATGGTTCCTTAAGTGTTTGTAGCCTCCTATCTCCAAGGATGTTTCTACATCCAGGGTTACCACTGAGGAAGAAGTGATGTTCAAAGCCCAACAGTTAGATTTTATATACGCTCAGTCTAGGATGTTATACCACATTCTTCCAAATGCACCAAGGTCAAACTATGAACCTAGACAAAATCCCAGACCTCATGCCAATGGCATTGTAGGCTCTGCCAATGTAAAATCCGCATACTTGGCGACAAGCCATTTGAAAGAGTTCTCTTTAAACCAATCTGCAGGAGGGCCAGCTTCATCTGTGTCTTCCAATCCCACTTAGTCGGCGGATGTACATTCTATGAAATCATTGACTGGACCAAATGGTAACCAACAACTAGGCAGGAATAAAAGAAAAGGATGTAATAATAATCGTAAGGGTGGGAAAAATAATAATAAACCCAAGGACAATGGTAATAATGAGAAGATGAATAATAATGCTAGAGAGGGAAAGAAAGAAATATGTAAGGTGAAATTTCCCTGTAAGCTTTGTACAAACAATCACCTTAATCCTTTATTCCCCAAATTTGTGGAAGTTATGAGGCTATTATCTCTATCTGCTTCCGTGATGATGAATCCTTTCCCACATAACCAACACATGGCCTCGAGCTCCTCAAACACCGAAAATGTGGACAATGAGAGTCAAAACCTTTCATTTCAAGACGACAATCGTTTGTGTATCAATATGGTCGATGCGAAAGTTCATGTAGCCACTTAATATTGATATTATAGTTCCTCACAGGCTATACCTGGTCTAGAATCTCCTCCTCCTCTTCCGGAGACAACTTTACAAATAGAAAAACCAGAGCCACTGCCTCGTATTCCGAAAGGAGTACTCAATCACTCTACCCATAATCCAAATGTTAGATCCACCTAGAATTACTCTATTGTTGAGGACCTAGGTCAAATCCCTTGTGCGATGTTGGCTCTAGAGGTACTCTAGACATGCCCTTCATAGAGAAATTCCTTGTTATCTGCGTTAGGATCTCTAGACCCCAGTGGCTCAAAAGTTAACAAGTTTGACGTCACAGATGTGAATCCTCGCTTGCCTTACCATGTGGCATTCAAAATCCATGGGGGGTACTCAAAGTATACCATCAAACGTGCAGTTGTTGATGAAGGCACTGCTACATGTGTGATGTCCCTGATCTATTGGAAAGCCCTCGTCTCTCCGACTCTTTCTAAATCGTCGAACATGTTGAATTATTTTGATGGTCATTCCTTCCATCCTCATGGTATTCTTCCTACCTTTCCAGTCCAGTTGGGTGGGAAGACAATAGAGGTGGAGGTTGAGGTAGTTGATGCACCTCTTGATTATAACTTGTTACTAGGATGCAATTGGACCTATGCTATCACTGTCATCGTATCATTCATCTTTCGTACTCTTTGTTTTCCTCATGAAGGGAATATCATGACGATCGATGAGTTATCCTTTGTGTATGCTAGTCCCAATGGATCTGTTGGACCGTCGATCCCAGTGATCGACATTTCTCAGCCGACAGCAACTGAGAATATCGATGTCAGAATGTATTCTTCCCTTATGGGTAATTTCAAATTCATGGCACTGATTCACCATGTGTACGTCATGTCCAGTAGGCCCGTTTCAACAGATAGGTCCATTCCTTTCCGCACTTCCTATTTTAGTGATCCTTGGACCCTACCTTCCTTGATTTCATCTTGTGAAGGTCAATCACATGTTGGAATTTCCATGCCACTATTGGCAATGAAGATTGTGTATCAAGTTGTTCTTGACTCTTCCATCGATCCTGATCATGTTACCTCGCCAACAGATGAGGAGGATCTCGTTCTTAGGCCCGTGTGGGCCACTTCCTTGTCTTTTTCACATGAATGCCTCAATGAGTCTTTTCCCTCGGACGAAGCTATCATCGAAGCCATGAATGGTTCTGAAAAACCTTGGGATGACATGCATCATCACTCTTGTTTTCTCTCAGAACTTGAAAGAATAGAACAATATGACTTTCGATCTACTTTGAATGAGATATTCGGTCACACCATAGTTCCACTTGATATGCAAAACATTTGTGTCAAAGGAAATATGGCGAGTATCTCTCCTATATTCATGATCGATATCTCTCATACCCCTGACAAGATTGAAAATGTACATATCGGTGCAGATTGTTCACTAGAAGAAATCTTGATCTACACCAAACTCTTCAAAGAATTCTGAGATGTTTTTTCTTGGTCATATGAAGAGATGCCAGGAATCAACCCTCGTATTGTTGAGCATGATATTAGAACTTATCTGGATGGTAAAATTGTTTGACAAGGTCTTAGAGATGTCAATCCCTGGAAGGCCCCTGCTACTAAGGCAGAGGTGGAGAAGCTACTTAATGCTGGCTTCATCTACCCAGTTCCCTTGACTGAATGGGTATCCAATCTCATTCCTATGAATAATAAGTAAGGAACTATCCATGTATGTATGGAATTTCGTGACTTGAACAAAGCCCATCCTAAAGACGACTTCCCGACGCCTTTCATCGATCAGATTCGCGACGAGCAACCTTCCAGCGTGCTATGACCTTCTTAGTCCATGATCTTAAGCATATAGTCGAAGCTTACCTTGATGATCTTGCTGCTCACTCTCGTAAGAGAGAGGATCACTCTACACACCTTCAACTTTTTTTTGAAAGATGTCGTTACTATAGAATCCAGTTGAACCCTCATAAGTGCATATTTTGCGTTAGGTCTGGTCGTCTTTTGGGATTTCTATTTTCCAAGACTGGGATCATGGTAGATCCGTTAAAGGTTGAGGCAATACTTTGATTTCCTCCCCCGTGCACTATTCGAAAACTTCAAGGTTTATAGGGGAAAGCTAACTTTTTACGTCGGTTTATAGTAAACTATGTCAATATCACTAAGGGTGTCATGCGTCTTTTGAAGAAGGACACCCATTTTATCTAGAATGAGCAAGCCCAGGACTCCTTCGATGATTTGAAGAAAGTCTTGGTATTGACGCCTCTGTTGAAGTCTCTTGATTACAATAGAGATTAATTTCTTTATATCGCCGCATCCTAGGAGATGATTGGTATGGTTTTGGTTCAGGAGGATGATGAGCACCGTGATCACATCATCTACTATCTTAGTCGAAACTTAGTTGGTCCTGAGATTAATTATTCTCACGTTGAAAAACTAGCTTTGGCTACCATTCATGCAGTCCAATGTTTATGTCATTATATATTGCTTTGCAAGACTACCATGGTTGCCGATGTCAATCCATTTCAATATGTCCTTCCCAGGCGTATCATAGGGGGAAAATATAATAAATGGATTGTCATTTTACAAGAGTTTGATCTTGATTTCATTTATGTGAAATCCAAGAAATCACTAGTCTTCGTGGATTTAATATCCGACTTTCCACGATTAGATGAGGATGTTATCCATGTCGATTCATTTGCAGACGAAGACATTTTCCTTGTCTCATCATCTGAAACCTAGTATGGAGACATCGTTCTCTATATTCAAACCTTGAATCTCCCTCAACATCTCTCACAAGATGACTAACGACATGTACGATACCAAGCTAAGAATTTGTATAAATTTCAATACAAATTATGTATTCCTGGATTCTCCTGATTTAACAATTATATTCTACTGTTAAATACATAATCACTTCTACTAATATTCTTGCAGAAATTAAAACATGATCGCCAATTGCAATATCAAGAAGAAAGATCAATCCCACATAACACAGTTGTTTTACCGGGAAAGCATAAAGATAAAAACCCCACTATCATATATTATGTATATATCATGGATCATGAAACATTCTCATACAAAACTCTAATCCAATAGATCTCAGTACAATATACAATCGTCTCACACTGTCATACAAAAATTAGGAAATACATGTGCCAATTCTTTGCCTCCAGATAGCCTGCCTCCTCTGCACAATCCCTGCAATGAAAACCCTACAAATGAATTCAAAATCCTCTTGCCTAGGCTGTGAATTTCTCATGGGCACATCCACTGTGTGTGTGATTGCATGAGTGCACTTCACTCAAATCACAACTGATAGCCAAACTGTCCCTTTCACCTGTTATCTGAATTGGGTCTCCACTGGATCTGACATGCATGTAGTTAACAGTGGTAAATCTTCAATTGCATGTGAGTTCACTGATTGTGAATTAATTAATAATTAATTCACTGAAATCTCACTAGTGTAAGTTCAGTTACAACTAGTACAACTAAGCTTAACTCGCTTAATTGAGTTAAACTACTTCACAACTCACATAACTACACTTATAAATCTGTTACAACTTCAAGTCACTTAGTTACAACTAATTCTACTTTTATGTCCGAATTTCCTATAGCTAACTGATTTTCCATTTCAGTTAACTATTTTCAAGTAAATATGAGATAATAGATTAATATTTATTGTCCAATTTATTTAAGGGAAAAATAAATTAGACACACATTTCTTGTTGACTTTTCAATATAATTACACTATCGTCGATGACACTTTGTATCGTCGAGGAATATACAATATATTGTGTTGTTGTTTAAATCACGAGGAAGCCGAGTCTATTCTAAACAACTACCACAGTGGGGCTTGTGGTGGTCATCTATCTAGACTTGCGACATCCCAGAAAATTTTGCAAGCCAGTTATTTCTGGCCATCTATCTTTAAAGATTTTTTTGAAGTCACATTATCGTTCAGTTCGGTATATCGAGTGAGATTTTCACTGATCATGGCAGTCACTTTTAGAACGAAATGATGGAAGAGATAGCATCTAAGATGGGGTTTAAACATGGTCATTCTTCCCCTTATTACCCCTAGGAAAATGGACAAGTAGAGGTCATCAACAAGTCTCTCAAGACCATTTTGCAGAAAATTGTCAGCCAGAGTAAATCTGACTGACACATTATGCTATATGTTGGATCATGTTGTCATTGATGCCAATGGTTTGATTGATTGATGTCAAGTGATTGATTGATGTCAAAGGATTGATTGATTTATGATTGATGTAATGTAATATGTATTTTCCTTGATGAGAATGCATAGATGAAGATGGATCAATGAGTTGTCATTGATATGATGAAGATGGATCAATGAGTTGTCATTGATACATGATGAAGATGGATCATTATGGTTTCATTGGTATATGATGCATTGTTGGAAAAATGTATAGATGACTCATTATTGTCCTATCATGATTGATAATGTGCACAAATGGATGAAATCCAAAGTGGTCCCCTTATGGTGAAAGCCCTCATGGGAAGATGCTTTGTGGATTGAGTTATCCTAGAAGAATGGTTGGAGGACCCTTGCTCTCATTATTTTTTTATCATGATTGAGAAGGTGCACAAATGGATGAACTCCAAATTTGTCTCGTTATGGTGAAAGCCCTCACGGGAAGACGCTTTATGGATTGAGTTATCCTAGAAGAATGGTTGGAGGACCCATGCTTGTATGTGGAATAATGAGATGAAGATCAAGGAAATTGTTGGTGAAACTATCCTAGATGGATAGTTCTTGTCATGCCATTTCCGGTGGTATGTGGAATGTCACATAACTCCTCATGGTTTGAGAGTTATGGCCTTAAGAAGATGAAGGACCCCCACATGAAGGCTTGAAGCCCCCAAGGTCAAAGAAGTCAAAGTGACCTAAAAGAAGAAATCATTATTTAAATGTTAAAGTAAAGTGACAAAGTCAAGGTGGATTATTTAAATAATAAAGAGAACTAACAAAATCAAGAAATAATAAAGTAAGGTGACAAAATCAAGAAGGGATATTTAAGTGATAAAGTATTGGAGAGCCTTCTATTTATGGAAAGTGGTTAACCCTAAAAATAAGGAAAATAGGTTAAGTGACCTAGAAATGGGTTAAGTGACCTAAAAGAAGAAATCATTATTTAAATGATAAAGTAAGGTGACAAAGTTAAGGTGGATTATTTAAATAATAAAGAGAAGCGAAAAAATCAAGAAATGATAAAGTAAGATGAGAAAATCAAGAAGGAATATTTAAATGATAAAATATTGGAGAAATTTCTATTTATGGAAATTGGTTAACCCTAAAATAAGAAAAATAGGTTAAGTGACCTAGAAATGGGTTAAGTGACCTAAAAATGGGTTAAGTTACCTAGAGGATGAAAGTATAAATAAGATAGCAATGGTCTCTTGTATATCATCCTTTTTGTGGATCAATGGAGAGCTTCTTGTGAGAATATCTTTTGGAGTATTGATGGAGAGCTTCTTGAACATTTTTGGTGTGGAACATTTGAGAATATTGAATATCTATAGGTGACTGAGGTAACCAAGAATATCTAAGCCGAAATTCTGAGGAAAGTGAAGAAAAGAAGGCCGAAATGGAAGGAAGGATAAATTTTTTTGATGGTGTTTTGTAAGGTATGTTATTTACAGGTCATCTCACCATTTTCGCTATAACTTTTTTTATATAATGATTCAGATCTTGAAATTGCTATGAAAGTGAGAAAACATATCCAAGTATCTATGGTTAAAAATTCATCTTGTGGGTCGTTTTATTTTGGGAGTTACACTCCGTGGAAAATGGGGTTTGTGACCAGTCCTGAAACTAGTCAAAAACAGGTGTTTCGGGTAAAAATGTCATCACTTATTCATAACAGATACAAACTCAGTGAGCCCAATTGTGTTGGTTATATTACAATATTTATTATTCTCTAGAATAGTTTTATATCGATTCAACAAATATTCCGTGCGGGACACACTCTACAAGGTCGCTCTCTAGAATAATCCAGAATTCGGCAAGGTATGTCATTTTTGCTATAAATCCTTTTCTGAGAGGTTACAAGTAGTGCCACCTGGAGGAATTGCATAAAACACACTGAAGAACATTGTGTATCAGTTTCATATCTTTATTCATTACAGGTACAAAGTTATGAGTATTTCAAGTTAGGGTTGTTGACTAATCCAAAACTAGTCATGGTTGAGACAAGCAGTTGATGAGTTGGCACATACATGAGGTGTATAGTTGATGATGTTGGTACATATTTATGATTCATTGTTGATGATTAGTTGACACATGATTGGTATATACTTGTTACATGGTTGGATGCACTTGTTTATGGTACAGGTTGATTACAGGTTGTTTGTCACAGGTTGGTGCATGGTTGATGCTCTTGTTTATGATACAGATTGATATTTGTTGAGGATCATTGCCTCATCTTAGTTGGTGCTGAGAATGTAAGTTGAGTCTTGCATATAGAGCTGGTTCTATTGTAGATTTGTACTCTATTCAGTTGTTGCTGAAAAACCCCGTATTGAAGTCCATAATAAAAAGAAAAATTGTACATACATCTTGTGTTCCTTGTGGAGATGATTTGTTGATGATATATTGATGATATATGTTGTTGATACGTATTCACATCTAACTGATTATTAATGAAAGCAATGAGTAATGAGTAAATGCTGAATGCTAACTAATGAGTTTTGTGTAAGAGGGAAGTTTTGAAAAAAGATCCCCACACTCATTCACCCCCCCCCTCTAAGTGTGGTAGGTGTGTCCAACAATTGGTATCAGAGCGGGCCTTCACTACATGCCTTAACAAGCTTGAAGGAGATCCATAGACACAAAAATGAATGATGAAGTTCCAATCCTTGATGAGGAAAACTGTTCTACTTGGAGAATAGAGATGAGAGAGTGTATTTGAAGACAATGGGAGCAGCTATTTAAAAGGCAACCATCGGTGGATATGTTCCATTGAAGAACAAGTCAAAGTTTGCAACTCAAAGGGAAGGAAAGAAGAATGATGCATTGGCTCTCAAGACAATTCTTAGTGGACTCTCAAGCCCTATCAAAGAGAGCATGGGACAATTCACTTCCGCCAAGGATCTATGGTTAAAGCTAGAGGAGACATATCAAAGCAAGGAAGAGAAAGAAGAAATTGCAAACCACTCCATCAAGATCATCAAAGGTAAAGAATCATCAAAAACTCTTGAATGCATTATTTCTAAATTTGATTTTGAAAACATTTCAAGTGAAAATAAAGAATCAAGTGATAATAGCACAAAGGAAGATCTTGAAGACATTTCAAATGAAAGCAAAGAAGTATGTGTTGATATTGGCAAAAAGGAATATCATGAGGATATTTCAAATGAAGGTAAAGAACACTCTAAAGCCCTTGAATGCAATGATGATGATGATGAATTTTTCTCTACAAGTGAAGAAGAAGATGTAGATATATTTTGTGTAAAGTTTGATAGTATTTATCCCATGAAAATAATAGAAGGAAATCTATTAAAACTTCAAAAGGAAATTGAAGAGGGTTTATACATGTATAGGAGTGATCATTTTTATACACACTATAACTATCTTTCTGATAACACTAAGAAGTTTCTTAAGAGGAGTCAAAGGCACATCTTGAAGTTAAAGGGAATGCTCAAAGAACAAGAAGAGAGTTCTAAATTAGAAGAAAAGGAAGAAGAGATCACAAGACTAAAGAATGGAAAAGAAGACATGAATATAGATGATGAGATTAGTAAAAGTTTTGAAACTATTGTCCATCTCAAGACCCAAATTGAAGAAGCCAAAAGAATAGAGGAACTATTGAAGATTCAAATAAATGAAAAGGAAGATTCATGTTGCAAGTTAGAAGCTGAAATTGTTGGCCTTAGAAAGAAGGTGGAAAAGTCAAACGAATTCTTGAATAGCTCATGAATCTTGGATGCGCTCTTGGAAAGTCAAAGACCATCATGTGATAAATCAGGTCTTGGATAGATAATTGGATGGGAAAAGAGTATTTCTATTAATATATGATCAACAGAAGTGAAAATGTTACAGACTTCTGTGTCGGCACAGTTTGGAACCGAGAAACTAAGTTCCTTCCAGCTGGGCCTCCACCACTTCAATCCTCCACAAAAGGCAAGCTCAAAGAAGAGAGATAATAGAATTCTCAATCAATAAGGTAAGAACTTGGGGGATGAACATTGTGTTCAGAATTAAAGGAAAAAGGGAGGCATACTCAATATGAAATAAATAATTTCTTCAGAGTAACTTTTCTCTCAAAGTTGAATTCTTTCTCCTCTTTTCCATAGCTTGGAATTGGCCCATTTATAGCCTTCAAATGGAATTGAAGGGTCGATTTGGAACGTTTCTAGTATATGGAAGGCCAAGGATCATAAATCTCCTGTCATGGCATAGAAACTCGACACCATTTTTCATTTTTGGGCACAAATCCCGATGTACGCGGGCTGTAGTGGTGCATCCTTCGTATACACATGTTGTATAGTAGGCAAGGTGCGTACATGTGGAACAAATGTATTTTTTAGCTCTAGAATTTTGTAAAAAGGGATGAAAAGTCTACATAGGGAAATGGAAAAAGGCCCTCTATGCAAGATTGCATAGGGTGAGGAAAATATTGCTATAACATTAGTTTAAAGGATCTAAACCTAAGTTAGAAGGTTAACACTTAAACCTCCCAACCATTGAGGTTCTGGGATCTATTCCAACCCTTAATCCGGTGTGCAACACAATCCAAGACTGTGTGCAAGCCAACGAATGGGAACATTCTCTGGAACAACTCACGCCATAAGGATGAACTTTGAAGTCTCTAAAGAAAAAGAAAGGATAGTAATTTAAACATGAGGATAGCCCAGTGATATGGTAGCGAACAGGTAAATACATCAATTGAATAAGATTAATCAACGATGTTCAAAATTTATGATATCAAGGATTAAATTTCAAGAGAGCAGCAAAGAAAGATTCCAAAACATCAGGGGTTGCATTCTTTGACAACGATAAATTAATTAGCATGCTCAGAAGCTTCTAAAGTAGAGGGAAGCATATAGCCCCAATATTTTGTTTCCAAAAATAAAATTTCCAAAATAACCAACCGGATCCTACTCCTAGATTGGTCAATGATCACACAAAATTACAAGTTATGGGTCATAAGAAAAATTCAAGAAAGAAATTGAAAACCCAATACCAAGTCAGTGTTTCAAGTCATGTAAGATAACCAATGCAACACCCATCAATCAACACCTAAGCTCAACATACAAGGCGCTAAGGGAAAATCCCATGGGGTAGATTTTGAGCATAACAAAATAGACGACCAGCATAAATCAAGTTGCATAAAACCAGAAGAGACGAGACATGTTACATACCAAGTCACAATAACAACCTGGCACCGAGACAGATAAAAATCTCAATGCCCAAAACACCAAGCCTGCACGTCATGAGGAGGAAGATCCCATGGGTAAATTATTGTGCACAAGCAAGATAAAATTTGGATTTTTATTAATGCACAGTTCGTGCAAATGGTTACAAAGGGTGTGTAATATCTCAATACGAAATTCATTAGTTATCTGAAAACCAGATGTGATTATACATTCTCAATCACCAAACTAATATCAAGAACAAGGAATCAATAACTAGTTCTACGCAATTTGCAATCCTTCCAAAGAGTGCAGAAAGAATATAATCTTAATTCTAAAATTCGACAACTTTGTAAACATAGTTTTATTCTCAGAAATTAGAATTTAAATCAGTGATTGCAAGGGTTATTTAGTTCTTTAGAATTTTTCCCAACCCAATCTTATATAATACAACATTCCTTCTGACATACAAACATAAACCATTACACGGAATCAATCACGGATGTAATAACTAGAGACATAAATTTATAAGTATGATACGCAATCAATGGCAACGACCAAGAAATTTTTCCTTCTGTATATATCTATATCCTAGAAACCATTATTCATTTTGAGAATTTGAAATGACAACAATTATCAGAATTTCACTTTCTAGATTACAAAAAAAACATCAAGGAACTTTCCAATTCAATTTCAAAAATACAATATAATGATGAAAAATTTATAAAACTAAATATATACAATTTAATCTTAATACAATTACAAATCTTAAATAAGAATATTGTAACCGACGAAGATGGTCTTGAAGATGTTCTTTTGCAACTAGTATTCCTTCCTCCCTCTCGATTGCTAATCAGGGAGACTTCACCGATACCTCCCAGCCAACACTAGGGGTACTCTTCTTCCCCCTTATCCCCTCGAGCCATAAAGGGGGCAAGAAAAAAAACCAGAAATAATATTGCTCCAAGTTTTCCTCACAAGGAAGAGTTACCACTCTATCCTCAAACTTGGTCTCCCAACTCTCACAAGTAAAATACAGTCCCAAAATGATTTTGGAAGCATAACTTTACCAATAACAAGTGTCCTCCTTTACCCATCTACAACATTTTTTTATAGGAATTTCCTCACTGACACATGTCCACATGCAAAAATAACTAACTTTTTAATTAAATAAATTAGGATTATTCACCCCCACACTTGTCACTCTCTCCCCAAGTTGCATAAGTAATTACAATTTTTTATTTTAAATAAAAGGTCAAATTCCCTCACATCCTCCCATGTGTTCCTATTTTCTATCTTAGTTGTCCCTTTATTCCCCATATTCTCATGTAATGAGTGTCTCATAACTAGATCTTAGTTAGAGTTTGATTAGGAGTCTTCTTCTAGTTAGACTAGTGGTATGTTGACTCAAGATTCTTTTACAAGTGTACTCCTATTCTCTCATATTATTATTTCTTCTAATTTAAAAATCCAAAGTATTAATTTCATGCATACATGTGCAATTTATCGAGTCTTTAGATTTATATTCACATTTTTCCTAATTGGATTTATCTCATTTATTTTAATTTAATTTGTAGATTTAATTTAGTCCCCTAACTAATCTTAGACTTAGGATTAGTCTTAGAATTAGGCTTAGATTTTTATTAGGATTAATAATTAATAGATTCATTATTTAATTAAATAAGGTAATTCAACAGAGTCTAATATATTTAATGTTTTCTAGGCCACCTAGATTTATTGACTCGTTTTAATTACGTGAAGTGCCCTTCAAGACACACCTCCATGCTCCAAGGGTGCCACTCACCTTTGACTGGTTTTGGTAGTTTTTCCAACCCTTGGAGTCAACACTCCACTCGGGCAACCTTGTGAGAAACTAAGGGCTTCTACAGAATAAGGACTTTGCCTTATTGCAGGCCCCTTAGAAATGTTCGTGAGCGACTGTCTTAGTCCACCCTCATGACATCGTGGACCTCTCTAACTAGGTAATCATTAACCTAGAATTTGCGCCACAGTGGCAGTGCTATTAGGCTGTGACAGGGACTCTGCCACACCTCTCCCTCAATGTCAGGTTTATGTGCATGGCCCCTTTATTCCTTATGCGAGTCAGATTAGAAAGCATCATCAACCTACATCCATTGACAAAACATGTCAATGATCCATATACATACTCATACTATAATCAATCACATGTCACATATGCGTAAAATAAAATATTCAAACAAAATATAATTCACTCCCTGACTCAATCCAGATTCCAAGGAGGTCTATTGATGCCATCAACATCCATAATTTTTCACGTGTCCTGCACACTCAGGTAAAATCATCAATAGCCTCTATCAATACATATATATCAAAACACTAAGCCACACCACAACATCATCATCATGTATAATTCATAATTGAAACAAAATCACCATGTACCATAACCGGATCACTTGCACGCAAGTGTCCTCAAAGAATAAGTCGATAATAATGTGCTCAGTAGAGTGGGATGTTACACAATACACCAATTCAATTCAATTCAGTTCACTGGTTGCACCTTGATGGGAAAAAGTAAAACTAGCACTATCAATCTCTTTCTTAAATGACTATATAAACTGAGTTGGTACTATATTTTTGTTTCCATCTATTTTACTACATTTTCACCAATATATTCACCGCACATGTCTTGAACAATGAAATCTTACGTTGTGTTACTGATAGCCACAGAATGAAATGTCAATATGTTCATGAGTTCGAGGCTACCCTCATTTAGTTTTAACCATGTCATTATTTTTCCCTAGCCAAAGGGAATGGAAAGATAGGAGCATTTAAATCAATTATTACTATTATGAAAGAGAAATAGAATTGAAGTTTGCACTTGTGAGATTCCATCTGCTCCAACTTCTTCTTTTAAAATTAAAAAAGAACCTCGTGCAAATTTTTCAAAATCGAAGATGGATGGATATTGATCGATTAATTAATTGAGTTTGATTTTACTGCCACTTTTTCAATATAAACTACACAATCAATTAATTTCGATACACAAACCACGTGAAATTTCAATTCATTTTTGTCGTGTGTAAATTATTAATTTCAACATGTGCGTTTTAAATATAGATGCTATATTCCATATCAGATTCCACAAAATTGTGATTGAGAGTTGATAAGGGGGATGGAGGGAAAAAACTAATTTTGAACTGGAGGAAGCTAGTCTTTCATGTTTGACGTGCTTTTTCAGTGGCTTTAACTCTTATATACGAAGAGCAGAGTTGTAATGTTGAGTTTTTTGGTCCAGTAAGTCGAGTGAACCATAAAATACACAATGTTTAGATTAAAAATCTTTATTAAACGATGTAATTGTTGTATTCTTGTCAATTTCAAAAATAATTTTTTAATTTTATTTCTTTGTTAATTTTTTATTTTTTTTTTAATATTTGTTTTTTCTTCTTTTTATTTTATTTATTATTATTTTTTTCTATGTTTGTTATTGTTGAAGTGTGTCAATATGTTTTAGAAAAATATATTTTTAGAAATTATAATTTTTTTTTTAAACATATAAATAAAAATGGTCGTTTTTATTTTTATTTTAATTCAAATCGTATAGATGATTTTTTTATTTTTTGTTATAATGTAAACCTTTTCCCATTATTATTATAAAGAAATGATTTATTTTTAAAAATTTTTATTTAGGAAAAATGGCATCAAAGAAAATATCTATGAATGTATCCAGATCAAGACATGAAATAATGGCATCCAAAATTGCAACTAGAATCTCCATGAATGCTAGGCAAAAAAATGTTAGCACATTTGTTCAAGGTCCAACACCTGAGCTCTCAAAATCAATGAAGAATGTTAGAGAGTGGAAAATTGTCGAAGGTGAAAATAGAATGGAGCATTCTTGGTTTGCTAAAGAAAAAAAAAGGCAACAATGGAGAACATATATATTTGTATTGTGTTGAGTTTGAACACGTGCAAGCAAATTATCAGGGACTTGGATTGTTACGAGATATACGTTTGGTGCCAGACATGGATATTGTTTATGCACTCGTGAAACAAGCCATGACATATATCAAGATTATATATTGTTTCAAACTGAGCAATTATAACATGGAAGAAAATTTTAAAAAATTATGTGTGTCTATTATGCAGGACATTGAGAGAGGCAATGTAAGTTTGTTTATTCTTATTTTTGTATCATGTATTATTGTAAGTATTATGAAACTTTTTAAATCTTATTTAACATGGAAATGTTATATTTTATTTTTATAGGATTTTGCTATGCGACTTTCACATATGTTAGTGGAGAATTATTCTACCGAGAAAAATATCATGGAAGTGATAAATGTCTTTCATATCAATAAGGAATAATAAGGAAGTAAAAAAAATAAAGTAACAAAAGTTGAAGCTGCAAGAGTAGACACAAAAGAACAACAAAAAAAGTCATCATTCTAGAAAGGTTACATTTCAACATGTGGAAACTCTAAATGAAGATGTTGATGATATTAGTGTCAATGAAGTTACCACTCTTTCTCACAAGAAGAATAAATAAGAGATTCAAAATAATTGTGCCCAAGGATGATTCCATTCCTATTGATTATGAAGAGAATGTTGATTTAGATGAAACTCATTTAAATCATAAAAGGAGGAAATCAAATGTTATTGATGATGAAGAAATCATGGTTAGCTCTGAATATCATAATGAAATTCCTAAACAAAACAAAGAAATAATAACATCAAGTGATGATATAGAGGATGGTATTATGAAAGAAACACAAAATATCATTCGAGATTGATTGAGGAGGACAAACTTAGTTTATGAGGGGCATACATTTCAGTTGAATTTTGAGACTGATTGGGTAGGAAAAAATTGGTTTATGAGGGACATACATTTTAGTTGAATGTGAAGAAGTTTTATAAACCCACAAAAGGGAAAGAAAAATATCAAATTAGAAAACTGCATCACTTACATATTCACAACTTGAAAACATTGATTAGTTACAATTGCAATTGTGGTTGACTACCTAGTTCTTATTGACCCAATGAAAGTTCCTAGTAGGGACACATTTGATAGATCAAAATGTTTTGACTATAAATATTACGTGATTGGAGGAAATCATTCTACAGAGGCTAGAAGAGAATTGATGCAAGAGTATCCTAGTATCCCAGTAACACTTTTTTGAGACAATCAAATGTATGATTTATGCAGGTTAAATAGATATAGAAACAAAGTTATTGGCATGGGATCATAACACATATAATGAGTATAGGATGCCCATGACTTGCATTCAAAGGGTGAGATTTATCCAGAATGAGCTTTCTCAAATATGTGGTGGGGATAGTTCTAAAGTTGTTGCGAAGTTTTAGAAGCAATGTTGTATGAAAGTAGACTTCTCAATTGATGAGGAAAATGTAAAAGGAAAAAATCACAAAGGAAGTGATGCATTCAAAGTCGTGGATAGTTATTTTCAATTGGGATTTAGAAAAAGATAGATATGGGATTTGATAGATGAGATATTCATCCTATGGGAAAATATTGATATAAAAAATCAGAAGATTAGGAGTTCTGAACCCTTCACATCTAGCACAAGTAAGACATGTCATGAAATCAAGAATATTTCAAAATATATGATTATAACACCTTGGAGAATGATACAAGGAGTGAAGGATGAGACACTTATCATAGTTATATTATCACGTGTAAGGTTAGGTAAATTATGAATGGAAGAAATGTCTACTAAATTTAAAAAGTAAGTTTGTTGAGTTATTTTTTATTTATGTTAAGATTAGAAAACTATTTTTTTCAATTTAACATATCAATGTTCTAAGTATTTTATTATATATATCATTATAACATTATTTATTTTTTTATTTAATCGTAGGTAGAACTCTCAAGACGATAAATGCTAAATGAGGTGATGAATCTGAATTACAAATTGAAATTTGCACCATGTTAGAAGAAAGGAGAAAACAAGTAACTGCATCAGAGCATTAATGAAATGAATTCTGAATTAGTTAGGAAGAACTTTACACAGTTTAAATTGATTAAGCCAATAACATCACAAGATGAATTATGTGCCTTTAAACTATCCAATTTAAATAGAAGACAATGTAAATGGAATAAAAAATACAGGAAATACATACAAAGAGAGAAGACAAAACTCATACCACCACCATTAGAATATTTTCATGGAAACTTCAAGATTTTTGCATGTGTATTCTATTCATCTTCAGAAAATTACATTCAAGATTGAATAGCTAAAACTGTGCCCTTGCACTTCCGCCAAAACTAATACATTTGGAACCCCTAACATTTATACAATTTGAGTTCCTTCAGTTTGAAATCGATTACAATAATTGAAATGAAATGTTTCATTTCCTAAAATTGATTACAAATGACAGTTTCGGTTTTTGAAACCGATTACAATAATTTGGAAAGAAAATGTTTCATGATCTGGCTTCTGATCCCTTTTATGCTTCAATTTCTTTCCTCACCACTTTCTCTGCTCTGGTCTTCCACATGGTCTGCCATCTTCAGTGATACCTGGACATCATTTACTGGACCCTGGAAAATTTCACTTTGTCTTACCCAATTGTACTATCCCCTTCCATTGCAAGTCAGAAGGGATATCATAATCCATCATTTCTTTGATCAAGATCTCCAGGTCAATGCAAGAGGCATATTTCATGAATGGTAGTCCAATTTTCACTTCTTTGAACTGGTTCAGAATCTCAAAATCTGTAATCAAATGTTCAACCAGGGTTTCTCCTTTCAGGTTTTTCTCCAAGGTTTCAAACTTGGAGTGATCCATTCTACATTGAGTGAGGTGAGCATTGTATTCTTCCTGATCATATAATTTTCCTTTTCCATCCCAAACTGGTGGGAGGCCTTTAATAAACAATTCTTCAAACGGATCCTTGAACTCTTGCACACTTTGCTCCATCTATGTTGACTTGGTTTGGACTGATTTCAACCGGTTATGTTTAGCAATAACTGTTAAGATTTAAATATCAATATAGCATAGAAAAATCTCAAAAAAAGTACTCGACACCTTGAAAAATAGATAATTTCAGATAATAAGCCTCTTCGAGGGGGAAACCTCCTTTTACCCCACTTAAATTTTCAAGTACAAGATGATTCAAAATGAAAATGTCTCCTTGGTATATATAAGAGACTAGGAGGTATAATTACAACTAATGGCCTAAAGCTGACATAAATAAAATAACATTACTAATATAATATGCCCCAATTAAGGGGTAATGAGCCAATATTAGGGCTTAACATGCCCCTCCCCTTGACACAAGTGTTGTTCGCAACGCTTGAGTAAATCTGGATGCTTCTGTATAAAAGACTCATCTTCCCAAGTGGAATCTTCAGTCGGTAGTTTCCTCCATTTAATGAGATACTCTGAAATGGATGTATTCCTCAGCTGGCGAATTCTTGTGTCAGTGATGGATTCAGGCTCCAATATGATTTTTCCTTCCTCGTCAAGTTCTGGAAATATAGTTTGAACTGGGATCTTTTCACCTATAACCTTCTTTAAGCATGAAACATGGAAAACTGGGTGTACTCGTGAAGATGTAGGCAACTCCAATTTGTATGCCATAGTAACAATCTTTTGCAACACCTTATAAGGGTCATATTACGTTGGTGATAATTTATTATCCTTCTTGGCTTGCTTGAGGGACATCTGTTTGTATGGTTGTAGTCTTAAAAACACCCAATCCCCTACTTCAAAACTNGGTAGTTTCCTCCATTTAATGAGATACTCTGAAATGGATGTATTCCTCAGCTGGCGAATTCTTGTGTCAGTGATGGCTTCAGGCTCCAATATGATTTTTCCTTCCTCGTCAAGTTCTGGAAATATAGTTTGAACTGGGATCTTTTCACCTATAACCTTCTTTAAGCATGAAACATGGAAAACTGGGTGTACTCGTGAAGATGTAGGCAACTCCAATTTGTATGTCATAGTAACAATCTTTTGCAACACCTTATAAGGGTCATATTACGTTGGTGATAATTTATTATCCTTCTTGGCTTGGTTGAGGGACATCTGTTTGTATGGTTGTAGTCTTAAAAACACCCAATCCCCTACTTCAAAACTTCTTTCACTACGAAGTTGATCTGCTTGTTGTTTCATGCGATTTTGTGCCATGGTCAGGTTGTCCTTTAAGATTTGGAGAACTTGTTGTTGATTCTCGATGTGATCTTCCACTGCTTGAACCTTAGATTTTTCTTTTATAGAAGAAGTGATGGAAGGAGGGTGGTATCCATAAAGTGCCATAAATGGTGTCATTTTTGTTGAAGTATGAAAGAAAGTGTTATACCACCATTCTGCCAAGGGTAACCATTTGAACCATTGTGTTTGTTTATCAGAGACGAAGCAATGAAGGTATACTTCCAGACATTTGTTCACTATCTCAGTTTGTCCATCAGATTGAGGATGATAGGATGAGCTATGAGCCAATTGAGTACCCAAACAAGAAAATAATTATGTACAAAAATGTCCAGTGAAGATGGGATCTCTGTCACTTACAATAATCTTTGGGCTTCCATGTAGCTTTTGAACTATCTCCATGAATGCAGTGGAAACTGTACTAGCTTTGAAGGGATGAGAGAGTGCACAAAAGTGTGTGTACTTGGTCAGTCTATCAACAATCACCATGATGACACTCTTTCCTTCATACTTTGGTAACCCTGTGATGAAATCCATGGAAACCTCCTCCCAGTGATGACTTGGGATGGATAATGGTTGTAAAAGACCTGGGGTCTTAATTGTTTCCACCTTATTTTGTTGGCAAACCAAACATTTTGCCACAAACCTTTGAACATCAATTTTAAGGCCATCCCAAAAAAAATCCTTCTTGACTCTATGGTAGGTTTTCAAAAATCCTGAGTGCCCTCCTACTGGAGAGGTGTGCAATTCCAATAGTACCTTTTGTTTGATTTGGGAGTTCTTACATAAATAAAAGTGATCTTTGTACCATAGTGAATCATTTTTCCATGTAAATGTATCTGATGCACTAGAATCCTACTACAACCTTTGAATGAGAGTCCACACTTTTTTGTCATTCTTCCATCCATCCCTTGCTTCTATTATCCAATTGGGTTGGATGATCGAGATAGCACAGAGAAAGGCCTCAACATCTTCATCCTTTCTCGAGAGTGCATCTACCACAACATTTTGCTTCCCCTTTTTATAGATGATTTCAAAATCATAACCCAATATCTTGGTTACCCATTTTGGTTGTTCTTCTAAAGATAGTCTTTGTTCCAAGAAGTATTTAAGACTAGCATGATCTGTTTTGACCTTGAAGTGCCTACCTATTAGGTAAGGACGCCATTTCTTCAATGCATGTAGTATTTCCATCATTTACTTCTCATAAATGGGTTTGTGTAAGTCCTTTCCCTTGAGTGGTCAACTTTCAAAATCTAGGGGCCTTCCTTCTTGCATTAGGACAACACCAATTCCATTTCCTGAGGCATCACATTCCACAATAAAGGTTTTTGTGAAGTCTGGAGTGGTCAAGAGAGGAGATTTACACATCACCTCTTTAAGTTGTTCAAAATCTTTAGTTGCCTCTGGAGTCCATGAAAATGCATCCTTCTTAGTTAGTGTTGTTAAAGGTGCTACTATTCTTCCATAGTTCCGAACAAACTTGCAGTAGTAACCTGTCAAACCCAAAAATCCTCTAAGATTCTTCAATGTTTTGGGAATCATCCAGTCCATCATGGCCTTAATCTTGTTAGGGTATACCTTGACACCTTCATGAGATACAATATGACCCAAATACTCTACCTCCTTTACTCCAAAGAAACATTTGGATGGTTTGGCATATAGTTATTGCTCCTTTAGTAGTTGTAGCACCTTGTCAACATGTCACACATGATCCTCCCAAGACTTGCTATAGATTAGTATATCATCAAAAAATACTAACACAAATTTTCGAAGGAAGGGCTTGAAAATGGAATTCATCAACCATTGGAATGTGGAAGGTGCATTTGTAAGGCCAAAAGGCATGACCAAAAATTCATAATGGCCTTCA
>JASDQU010585556.1:69272-80632 GCA_032191745.1 Picea mariana | reverse complement strand
AGAGAGGGTGGAATACAATGAGTGAGAGAGAGGGAGAGAGCAGTTGGAGAGAGAGAGGAAGATATATGGGGGCTGGTAGAGGGGACTAGAGAGAGGGATAGAGGGAAAGAGAGAGAGGGGAGGGGGGAAGAGAGATATTTCATGTTAACCAAAACGTGCACGTGTTCCTATTCCTAATAATGCACACTCTTTAGGAACATGTGCGTGTTCCTAAAGTGCACACACAATATTTTTATTTCAAATTATTTTTAGGAATGTGCACGCGTACTTGTACACATGTTTCTCAGGAACGCACACACGTTCTTGATAAAATAGTGTAATGACCCCCATCCTTACGACTACATGCGACACAAAGAAAGTGATTTTTTTTTGTTTTAAGAATAAATGCAATCAACGACAACAATTAATAAACACAACTTGACGACAAACAAAACTTATGCATTTAGGAAATAGACAACAACAACCCAACATATTGTCACATCATGCAACTGAAAGAAACATGCGATAATGAAATAGACAAATAAAATGACTAAGCGATGGGACAACATCAAGATCAACGAGACGCAACCAACATCAAATGACACAGGTAAGTTGAACCTTCATGGTGATCAAGGAACAAGAACAAACAATAATTACAACACAATAACCAACATAAATTACAACGAACATAACGCCCACATCAAGAAGCACATGACTCTAGCTAGGTTATCCTTTTCTTCTATCAATCAGGGTGTGTAATGATCCCCTCATCAGGAATCATGCCATCACAAATCGGTTAGCGTGAAAGTAACCAAGGCGCAACATAACGTATCTAGACCAATAACCCAAGAAAACTCCAATGTGCAAGGAGACCAAATTAACTGTCAAAAATACAATAAAACTATACCCAAGCACCCAATAGACAAGTCAACAAGATGCAAGTGACATCATTCCATAATTAAATTGTGCAACCAACTGAAGGATTTCTTGTTTTATTATGAGGCACTTTTTAAGGAAGTCTCCCACACTGTAAAACAAAATAATTTGAATAACATCTAAAATTCGTGTAGATGGATATTCTATTTTAATTCTCTATATAGTAGAATGGTATTTGAAATCTAGCTTAATCATATGTGGTATAAGAAATTAGTACTTACAAATGTTATGCCAAAATAATTTTTACCATCATAGACAAAGTAAATTACTATATTAAGAATTCAAGGGGTTTTCTATTTGGATTAAAATAACTTCCACCTTATCTAATCTATCAGTTTAAAACAGTTGTCCAGAAATCATTATGATATCTAACAAAAATATGCCAGCTAACCATATCACTATCTAACGACAATATGCTAACTAACAACAATATGCTAACTAACATTGCTATCGAACAAAAATATGCTGACTAACAATATGTTATCAACAATAAAATCGTTGTCTAATCAACAGATAAAATCGTTGTCTAATTGTTGTCTATCAATATGCTATCAACAATAAAATCTTTGCTAGCTATAATTCTATGTTTGACTGATGAATCGTTGTCTAACATAGCATTGATGACTATTAATATTCGTTGTCCATTAACAAGTCTATTGATACATTTATTGATAAAACTAATGACAAATATATTGACAAATATGTTGATAACGTTGGGTTTATATGGGGTGAATCGCCCAGAAAATATGGTGGAAATTCTGTGTAATAAACGAAGAAAATCATGGTTCAACAATGACATGGATGTCTACCATAATATTGTTGTTTATTAAAAATAAATCGTTGAATAAATATTGTGTTAAATCATTGGTAAGAATTGTGTAAATCCATTGTCCAAAGCCAAGCAAAATCGTTCAGAAATAAAATCACTGTCAAAATCTATACAATATCTCTTTGCATCATTCATTATTATTAAATTCGCAATCATGCATAACCATCTATACAAAACAATTATTATTAACTTCACTATCAAAATTATTGAATTTTCAGTCACACAAAATCATAAATTCATTGTGATTCATATGTAAGAACATTGTATATTAAATACGTGATAAGAAAGAAATGAGGAAAGGAAATGAAGTCTAGCTATGATGTCAACAGAAATCGTCGAGGGATTTTTCTATAATCATAAATGTTAAATAATTGTTGTTTAACATAACATATATCATCTACAAAGAGGCTCTCTAGAGATGGATTCTCATGCAATACCTTGAAATTTATACCCAACCAAAAGTTGGCCTTGAATGGATTAAATGGAAGATTGAAGGCATTGCTTTCTTAGAGTAGAGTGATACAATGTAATGAATGATACAGAGATGGAAGTAAACTTGTAAATTTTTAGCGTAGTAGAAGCATTGTCACAGCTTTTATTGTAGCGAGGGGGATTATTTGTCTCACAAAAATCGCAGAGTAAAAATGGGTAAAACTTGTGGTACACTACAAGGAAAATTGTTGGCTATTAGAGGTGAATTTGCTGAGTAAAAATACAAGGAGAAATCACAAGTCAAGGAGTGAAAATCATCTAGAAAATGGAGTAAAAAAAATACGTCGAGGATTGACTCACATTGATGGGAAAATTTTGGGAAAAATATCCAGTGATTACTTCTCTTAGTTGGGCAAGAATGCTAGCAAATGCAGACAGAGATAGATCATAAATCAGAAAATTCAAGATGAAGGTAGTTGGATGAAGGAACAAGGAAAAATGCAGAGAATCAAACGCAGAGAAAAATATCACTAAAATCGCAGAGAAATAAAGAAGTAATTTTGATGTACAAAAAGGGATTTGTTGGGCAGAGAAATTATCCTTCACTTTATTATCCATGCAAAGGAGAGAGTGGCATTTGAATCTAAATATTTAACATCGGAGTGAAATACATTTGATTTGGTTCGTGGCCGACTGCTCAGGAACGAACTAATAACTTAAAGGATAAGGGACAGAAGATAAAAACACAATTTTTCTTCGTATTAAATCAATAAAAACAAATGCAGATAAGTCATTGCAATCAGCGTTTGGGTTTTCCATGGAAAATAAATTCAAAATACAACGAGCATAAGGATGGGATGAATTTAATTTCTTTGATCATAAAACATTGGGCTCATCAAGACAATTTGTTGAAAGATAAAAATGAAATGTCTGGATAGTGTTATGCTAATGAAACACAAAATTTAACAGAATAGAAGTACATTATTGAAGGTGCAAGAACACTATTTAAACTACCATTCAATAAAAATATACATATTTTTACCATAGACAAATGCGAAAGCTATGAAGTCGTTGTCCTGCATGCGCTCCGTCCATCTCCCACTTGCCAACTGATGTGACCTCATGGGTACCTCCCACCCAACGCTAGGGGTAATCATTTTCCCCCTGAGCCCCCTGAGCTGCAAAGGGGCCATGCACACAATACCAAAGAATGATAGAATCCAACTCGCCTCACAAGGTCGAGCTACCACACATTACCTAAGCTGGGTATCCCAACTCCCATAAGAGAAAGTTCAATCAAGATATAATTTCAACAGCATAATGTTACGCAAGCCAAATAACATCCACACTCTTCCTCTTCCATCCTTTTATAGATTTTTCTTAGTCATTAGTTTCCCATAACCCTCATTAGATTCATTTTTCATTAATTTAATTACGAAAAACCTTCTCCGTACACATGTCGTTCGATCCCCTAGTTGCACCAGAAAATCAATTTTATTAATTAATTAAATATTCCTATTTCCGTCATATGGTCCTCAGTGTCCCAATATTCCAATACAATTATTAAATTACTTACACCTTACTTAATTCCTAGTTGACTGCATAAATATAAAGTCCCAAAGGCTAGATTGCTTACTAAGTTAGGCATTTATCTTTTTCTTTAACTCTCCCCTTTTTCTTTAAGTTTCCCTTTTTCCTTAAGTTTTCCTTTTCTTTTAACTTTTCCCCTTTTTTCCTTTTTAACTAAAAATCAATTTAGCAAGTTTAAACAAACAACCATTTACTCTTTTTATGAATTTAATCCTCCATTAAAATTTTTACTTTAATAATTAAAGTTTGAATTTCTCTTATTAGTTATAAAAGAACCTTTAGTGAATTGAAGTTTTATAAGAAGAGTCTTAGTGAATTAAAATTTTATAGAAAGGATCTTAGGGAGTTTTTTTATAAAAAAGACCTTAATGAATTAAAATTTTATAAAAAGAACCTTAGGGAATTAAAATTTCCACTTTAATCCGGTTATATGTCTAATAAGTTTCTTTTCTTTTTTTTGTTCTAAGGTTCTGCTTAGACCTAAGTTTTCAATTCACTAGGCTTGGCGATAGTTCTGAAGGGAAAAAATTATTTATTAAACTTTACTTATCACATCAATCATTTTAAGGCCGACCAGGTCCTAAGGAGGCATAGTTTTCTACGCACTAGGTTTATTTTTTTACTAGTTAAAATCACGACGTGCCCTTGAGGACACAATACGTCCTCCAAGGGTGTTACTCACCTATTTCCATTCTATTTGCATGATGTTCCCTTAAGGACACACTACGTTCTCCAAGGGTGGCACTCACTTCTTGTCATTTTCTTTCCACGACGTTCCCTTCAAGATGCACTACGTGCTCCAAGGGTGGCACTCGCCTCTTCTCATTTTATTTTCACGAAGTACCCTTAAAGATGCACTATGTGCTCCAAGGGTGTCACTCGCCTCTTGACTGAATTTGGTAGACGTCAAAACCATGGAGTCAATACTCTTCCAGATGATATTGTGGGATACTAATGACCTCTAAGGAATAAGGCCCCTACCTTATTGTGTGCTCCTTAGAATGATCTTGAGAAACTGTCATAGTCTTCCCTCACAACATCGTGGGTATTCTCGAACTAGGTAATCGTTAATCTATAGTTCGAGCCATGACATGAGTGCTAGTAGGTTGTGGCAAGTTTTCTTCCAAACCTCTCTCTCAATGTCTTTGGTTGTCGTGCGTGACCCCTCTACTCCAAATGTGAGTCTAGTCGAAAATATATCGTCACCCTGCATCTATCAACAAATCATATGAACAATAATAACAATCATCATAACATCTAATCATATGTACATATGTGACATCAACACCATTCAAACCCTAACAGTCCACTCCCTGAATCGATCCAGAGTCTAAGGGGATTCATCTATTCCTCTACATCCTCAATGCCTAGAGTCCTGCACACTAATGAGAATCCAATCAATAGCACATGTATATGTAAATACAACAAAATAACATATCATCAAATCCACAATATCTCATAATCATAATCAAAATGACCAATAGTATAATAACCTGGATCACTTGTACGCAAGTGTCCTCAAAGAATAATTTCGCTCAGTAGGTGCAATATATGGATGTTAAATACACCCCCTCTTGTTTTAAACTTCATCCCAAAGTTTTACATCATGTAAGTGAAAAAATAAAGTGCATCATAATATCATAGGTCTAGCTATCAAACAAAAATGTAAACTACTGACGCATATCATATGTGTCCTTCGAGGTCGCCGAGTGCAGACTATATTTGTCCCACTTGACCTTGACCAGATCTATTGTTTGATGTCGTAGTCATCGAATGAGATTGTCCAAGATGTAGATTGGCTCCACCGTGAAAGCACGCTCATTAGATATCTACAAGGAATGCATGTCAATAACATGTGTAGGATCACTAATATAACATCTCAAAATAGATACATGAAAACATCGTGTATACGTCTCAAAGAATAAGTCAAGGCTAGTCAATATGCCATGGGCCACTTCTTTTCAACAATATCAAAAGATGCCATGAAACTAGGGGAGAGTTTGCACCTTTTTCAAACTTGATTGAAATGTTATGTAGTTTTACCTGGAAGAAGACTCAATCACCAACTTTATAACTATGATCGAAACAATGCACATCGACATAAATCTTCATTTGATCCTGCGCTTCCTTGATCCTTTGTCTTATTTTTTTCATTTGATCTTCCATTTATTGGATCTCTTTTGGTCCCACCATGAGCTTATCCTCAAGCCTATCCCAACTCAAAAGCGCCTGATACGGTCGCTCGTAAAGAAAATCAAAAGGCGCCATCTTAATGGTTCTTTGATAATTGTTGTTATATGCAAATTGTACCAATGGAAAGAGTTCTTCCCAATGCTTTTGTTGGTCCATAATGTACATATGCAACTTATCCTCCAAGATTTGGTTTGTTCGTTCAATATGCCCGTCTGTCTCCGGGTCATATGCGGTACTAAAGTTAAGTTGGGTTCCCAAGGCCTCTTGGAAACTAGTCAAAAATCTCCCTTTAAACATTGATCCTCTATCAGATATAATCCTCTTAGGAATGCCATGCAACCTCACAATCTCACTAATGAAAACTCTAGCTAGGTTAGGTGCCTAATACTTCATATGCATAGGAATAAAATGAGCACTCTTCATTAGAGTGTCAACTACCATGAAAATTGAGTCGTGTCTCCTTTCTGTCAGTGGAGATACAACAATCAAATACATTGAAATGACCTCCCATTTCGATTCTGGAATAGCATGTGGTTGTAGTAGTCATGTTGGACGTCTATGTTCAACCTTCACCTACTGACATTCTAGACATCTTTCCACGTAGTTGACTATGTATGCCTTCATTCCTTTCAAGAAGAATAAGGGTTTATGGTCTTCCATCATCTTCGTGACTCCTGGGTGAGCCATGTACATTGCTATGTGAGCCGTGTTTAGGATCAAACTGCTCAACTCGTCCTTGGGTGGTATGTAAATTCAAATTTTAAATATCAATCATCTGTCGTTGTCCAAAGTTAATCCTTCAAATTTTGGTACCATCATTGTGTTTTGTCTAATAAAATCCTTTACCTATTTGTTCCAGTCATTGTCGCGATGTAAAGTTAGAATATTTTCACCTAGATTTGTGTTGGCAGCCAATCATTTTTTTTTTATTTTGCTCTTAAAAAACGCTGCCTACACCCCTTGTTTCATTAATGACAAATCATCGTCAACATTGTGCTTCTAGACATTTGTTTCATTTTTGCGACAATTGTAATTTGGTCTCGATTTGATTTTCACAACTGTAAGTGTGAAAATACCTCTTTCATCGTTTGGACTGTAGTCGTCTTTTATCGATTTCTCCAAAAGACACTTGACCATTGGTTTATCACATGACTGCTAAAGATTTTCTCGAACTTATGTCCTTGAGCATACTCTTACCTTGATTGCGCATTTGGATATGTTTGATTGCTAAGCCTTTGGGCATAAAAGTTTATTGGTTTTATTATGATCTTATAAAAGTTATAATGGATTTGGTCTTATTGCTTTGATTCTTATTGCTATGGGCTTTTCACTCAGCTATTATATGAGAAATTTTGGATCATTATGTTCTAAAAACTTTGGAATGTAGACATTTCAATGTGCAACGAATACATTGGTAAGTTTATGAAGTCAATTCAAGAAATAGCAATGGTTTGAAGGCGCATTGGTTAATCATATTGGATTTTAAATTACAAATCGATGCTTGGTATATTGTTTGGTAAGTCGATATTACATTGAATGATTCATGGTTTCAAACTATGTATTGGCATCGATTAAATTTAACCTTAGTGTAAAATGATTGATTGACATGATGGATGTTGGATATGGTGTTGGATTGAACTGTACACTTGGCATGAGTATAACGCATGATGTTGGTTCTGCTTCGGGTGAGTGGCACGTTAATATGATTAGACACCTATTTGTTGGCTGATACGCATGGTATAAACGATTATGATTTAATAACACTGTACTCAGTCATTAATATAGTGTGTGGCGGTGGTAATCCCACAACCTTCACACGCATGCAGTTAATTCTGGTCTATTCGAGCATAGAAGCTGTCAAACCCTATCGTTTTTTGATTCTGTGCATTGTTTCATTCAGTTTGAACCCTACCATGTACAGAGGTTATGGCTCCGGTCGTAAGGTCCAAGCCCAACGGGTGCCAAACACTGTTGACATTTAGTGGTGCATGCAGCGACCTGGAACAACACGGGTGGCTCGCTTTCATAAGGAAGTTTGATGGCTATGACCTCACTGTGGCTCGACAATTTGTGTTATCGTTCGATGGCTGCCGAGCCAAAGTTGGAGATGTCCAACTTGAAATTACTGAAGAATTTCTCAGCCTGGCAACCAGCTTGCCTGTCAAGGGACAAAAATGGTCGAAAAGTTGCAAGGTAGGTGATGTCCCATGGACATTACTGTTCCAATATCGCACAATGAACTCATGCGATAGAGGCTTCCCTGCAAAGATGTTGAAACCCCGCTGGTATGATCTCTTGATGATTATCAAGCGTTTCGTTACTTGTGAAGGCAGGTACGGGTTTATTTTCTTATTCCACCCGCGTTTACTAATGGTTTTCACGGGTTTTGAAATAATTATGTCTCACTATCTGCACCGAAGTTTGTTCAAAATGGCTAAACGATACAAGCGTAGCCAGGCTGACACTAGTCTCTTCCATGTTGGGTTGATCAAAATGGTTTTAGTTTATGAATTAGGGTTACGTTGTGATTCTTGGCATGATTTTCTCAGCCGTAATGGTTTTAGAGAGTCTAACCCTCCACAGGTAGATAAGCCCATGGTGACCGAGAGAAAACCTGCCTCTATGCCTTATAATGTTTTATTACCTAGAAATAAGCCCGAGTCACCTACGAGTTTGCCTAAGGCTGTGCCAAAACAGACCGAAGTTGCTAAATATACAACCCAAAAGACTAGAGTGAAGACTGGTGTTAATCCTCGAGGCAAGAAAAATGCAAGATTGATCTCTCGCATGGCGAGGAACAAATCTAAGATTCCTGTCAAAATAGAGCCTATCGTGGTTAGCGAGGACTCTGATTCAGACATTGAATGATTTCTCGCCGAAGAATATCCTTACTCCAAGGGATTGTGTAGCAAACCGCCTCATGATTTCGTCAAGAACCTACCTCCTTGTCTGCGGGATAACCCTCACTTTCCTGGTATTGAACCACTCCATGAAACCCTCGGGGAATCATCAAAACCTCCTTCTGTTCAGCCTGTTGCTGCACCTTGCAATCAATGTGGGTTATGGGTTGAAAGATACTATTTGGATGTACTTACGTTGCAATCTAGGATCTACAATTTGGAAAACCAAGTGGCAAAGCTCATTGGTCAGAATGCAAAGGTGCAAACTTCCGATAAGAAACAACGAACCACAGATTCAGTCCTGTTCAAAAACGTTGAGTCTGCCACTGCAATTATCAATTCAAAATTCACATAAGTCCCAGCAGCTGTGATGGTATATTTTTCTCATTTATATTACTTTCTTTGTACATATTTCGCCTGCTTTTTTTTACATAAGCATGCTTCGCTGTATATAATGTTTGTTTTATTTTTTGGTTATCGTTTAAAATTCGATTGAATTTGGTTTTGATTCGATAGATCATCGAATAGATATGATTGTTCAAAATTATCTCGATGTTATGTTGATAATACAAGATGTTAATATTTTTAAAATAGTCTGTTGATGGTATCCCGAATTTCAAATACAGTCAATGGTATAATTCAAATTGTTTATGATATGAGTATTATTGATAGATGGGTTAACTGTTTCAATTTCATTCGACCAAATTTCATACTTTTCTGTGGATACATAACTGAATCGCAACTGATTTGATTCTCATTGATTGCAACTTATTCGAATTGGATTCTGATTAAGGTTACGATGTTGTTTCTCTAATTAATTCCATGAAGATTGGTGTGGATTACTGCTCAGTTCATGAATCTGTATATTTTATCATGCCTCTGTCCATTGACTGTGTAAAGATTCTTGACTTGATATGATTTCATCCGATTACAATGGAGGTTGTTTACGCATTGTGATTTTAATTAAAGGTTATCAATTCGTTACTATGACTAGCCGATGACAGTTATGACCATATCTATGAACTGTTGGAAATTCAGCATATAAAGTCTATGACTAGATTTTATGGATAGAGTTATACCTGTTTTATTGTGACCATTTTTGGCTATTGATTAAATGATTTGGATCCTATACAAACCGATAATGATTGTTTTGTATCTGATACGATTTGGTTTACCATTGATTGCATCCATGGAACAATCTTGTTAAGATTTGATTTGATTTTATTACGATTGGGAAAACACAGTATTCCCACTCTGTCCCGATTTTATTGGATTCGATTTGATTTTGATTATATATCTGGTCCTGTTTACTATTCTAGACCAGCTACAGAATCAGAAGATTCTGTAGCTAACTGTATAGAGTCATTTTTTTATTGTTTTCTCAATAAAATACTCCTCTAAATTGATCTTTATGTCTATTACATGCAAATTCGAATTGGTAATGGATGTGAGGAGCAGTTGGAAGATATCTTAAAGATTTCACTTACATTTTTAGCTACTTAGTTTAAAAGATTTTTGGGATTATTCCCAGATTGTGTAACATTGTTTGCTATTATTCACAAGGATGTTTTACCTTGTGAGAAACCTATATAAACATATGGTTTTGTAATAATCGAAATCATCATCAGTTGTGGAAGAACAAGGATATTTAATTCTGATTCAAAATGGAGTAGATTTGATGTGTTGTCATAGCTTTTGCTTTTCAATAGATCGATACCTTGTCCCAAGTTTTGTATATCATTTTGTTTATGGTTTAGTATTACTTTGTTATCTAAATCACATGCATATGATATAATTTATTACTGTTATACATATCTTGTTGCTTCCAAAAGAGATAAAGGACATAACAATTGTTGATTTATTTTATGAATGATAGCTTTCTCTTCTTCGTAGGCTGAATTGTTATATAAGTTTTCTGCACAATAGGTTTCCCTTTTGCAGGAGATTTATCATCAGAAAACTGTTATGATTTCTTTTATGTCTTGTTTGTCCTGTACCACTCTTCAAGAAGTAGCATAGCTGATCGTTTTCGAGAGCCTTAAGGACTAAATGGTGTGAATTTATTTCTCCAACCAGCTTAAGAAGTCATCTTGCACAGGGCAGACTTGGAGCGTTTCCAGGTCAATTAGCTAGATATTTACTGTTTCAATTAAGTAGTTTAATGTAGATGTAATCTTAGTTAGATTTATATTAGATTGTTTTATTTCAGTAATATATATTAGATTGTTTAATTTCAGTTAGCTTTCTTTATGTTTCATAAATACAAAAAATCAAAAAAAGAGACCCTTGGCTGTCTCAGGGCAGCTATCATATTAGTTTCACAGGTTTTAATCAAATCTGTAATTTGTCCATATTGTACATTTGTGAATAAGGAATATCATAGCTGACAATTAGGTAGTTGATTTGAGTTATTATAATCATAATTAGTATCTTGTATATATAAGTAGTTAGTAATTTCTAGTTAGATTAGTGTAGTTAGTTTAGTTTGTTTTATTAGTTTC
>JASDQU010585556.1:30334-59839 GCA_032191745.1 Picea mariana | reverse complement strand
ATGCATATTTTTTTTTTTTTTTTTGAGTAAAAAAGGTGGAACCTGCTATATTAAATTATTGAAGAAACTTTGACAAAATATACAGTGATATAGTTCTGAGTCACCAAAAATGTTGTCGATTACCGGAAAAAAGCATAGTTTGGAGAGCATGTAATAGTAGCATGATAAAACAAGAAACAAAATAGCATCTGTCATGCCCAGAGGAAACCAGGACAGATGGATATAGTCCAAATGGACATATAATAGTAACATGATAGAACTAAGAACCAGGAAAAGAATAAAAGACCTAGATACCCAATGACCTGTCGCCCTTGCTTTTCTGCCACGTGGACCCAGCCAGGATGGAAAATGCCTGCACGCAGAGAGGGCACTTCCGCTTAGCTGAAACATTGGCGTACACATCAAGGAGCAGGTCTAGATGTTGTCCCATGAGAAGGGCTCTATGCTCCAGGTCTTCCATGTGGCCTTGGAGTTGGAACACTAGTTCCAGATGCTCTGCACAGAGGAGAGAGCCATGCAAAGCATCACCCACATCGTTGAGGGATACATCCCTCAATTCCACAGTCACTCCAATTCCAGCGTCAAGCTCCATCAGCTCTACACCATCCACTTCTTCCTTCCTTGCCGAGCGATTGTTGTCCGCGTTCACTTCTGCTCTAGTTGCATCCCGCATTTCTTCCTTGAACGTTGCCTGCATATCATGGCTAGTGGGGCTCTAGTCTCCCGGCCAGGGAATTTCCTGAACAATGCACCCGGGGATGTCATCTTCCAGAGCGATTTTTGGGGCGCTTCCATCCCGGTATGTCACCTCCATGGCTTGGGGCTTCGGGGTGGTCGTCAAGTCCTCCATGAATGGAACTTATTCCATGTAATAGGTGGGAAACGCGTCCTCAACACCATCCTCTTGCCTATCTCCTGGCTTAATTGTTGTGGCTTCACTGCTGCATTCAGCTCTTGTCTCTACAATGATGGCATGTAGTGCCAATTTCTCATCCCGAGCCTTCTTTAGGAGAATGGAGGTTGCCATTGCCACAACATGCTCCAACTTTTCTTTCCTTTGCCGCTGCGCCTTGTGGGTGTACCAGGCCAAGCCATGGCAAGACCTGCCCCTCTTTCTGGTCATAATTACCGAGGAATAGATGAGTATATAGAGGGTTTGTAGCGAGAAGGGAGTAAGCCGGGATGAGAAGGATGACAGGCTGCACCAGAGCTCCCAGATGAAGAGGAGAGCTAGAGCAAGAGTAGACCCACTCTGTCCAAGCACATGAAAAAGAAAAATGCCAAGAATTTCCTCGCCGAAATGCAGCGAGATGGGAGTGAGCCAGGACGAGAGGGATACAAGACTACACCAAATATCCCATATGAAGAGGAGAGCCGAAGCAGGAGCAAACCCTCTCTGTCTAGGCACATGAAAAAACAAATTACTAGAGGTCGAAGTCACCTGACCCTCCTTAAACCCTGTCATGCTGAGTGCGCTGTGAGCAAGAGTGATTGCACAAGGGAGGTGTCCCTCCATCGTATAATTGTTGTTATGGCCATCCACCATCGTAAATGCAGGCTTGTGGGTGGCAACCATCAACATTTATGCCATGGCTTAATGCTAAGCCTAGTGTCAATAGAGTGTTGCGTGTCACCCCATCCGGGGAATCTTTGCATGAATATTAATTTAATAAATTAATTTCATTAAATGGGCATGCATATGGTCATATGGGTTTCATTATACATTAAAGGGGCATTGTGGGTCCACACATGAGGACCACGTGCTTGCTTCCTCGAAAATAACCCTACGCCTGTCTCTCCAAACCCTAAACACATCCTTCCTCTGTCGCCTCTCCACTTTTCTCTGTCTCGCTCTCGAATCCTCCATGCTTCATCTCGCCCGCCTGCACAAACCCAACAAATTTGACATGATCGTTTTCCAAGACTAGTTCCAAGTTTTGACTCTGACTCTGCTCTTTCTTGGAATAGCATCCTAATTCCCATGGGAACATTTTCGCCGCCTCTGAACTGCCACTTATTTTCTTGATCAATTATTGCATGCATTTCAGGATCAAGTTCACTTAAAGGAAGATCTACAAAGTTCTTCTTGCCCTCAGGGAAGTTGCAGGGTTGCGCTGGTACCGATGGTGAAGGCTTTCCCGTTATCAAGCTTGATCTGATACAAAACAATTTATATGATGGATAGGACCTGGAATCTCGACATTTACTACTCCTCTGCTACCAGGTAGCCCCCAAAACTCATGAAGTTTTGGACGAGATGTTTGCAGTTGGGTTTAGAATAAGATTACCCAACAAACCCTTAGCTGCTACTTCAGGTCCCATTAGGAATTGTATCAAAAATAGTTTCAACCAAAACAAGGGCTAGCTCTCCTCTGTATCCACTTCAAAATTCAAAATGTAGAAACTTTGCATGGCTATGCAAGAGTTGTAATAGTGGCTATTGTCGGCGTATCCACATGAACATGATATTGATTTGTTTTAGCATTGATGTCGGCATGGGTAAGCACAAGAGCAAGCACTCATGGATCATTAAGGCCTGATCACTATCAATGGATATGTCCATAGGCTGAAGACATTGTTTTAGTTGGAGTTCAAAGAACCATAGATCAGGAGGCACCAATGGTTGGCTCTCTTCTAACTACCGGAGAAAAACTTGTTGTTGTAGATTTCTACGCTCCTGGTTGTGGTGCCTGTAGATCTGTTCATCCTAAGGTATGTTGGAGGATTGAATCATTTATCAGTTTGTAATTTTATTCCATCAAAACATAAAATTCTGAGGTAATACTTTTTACATACTCCTGGTGAACATACCATTTAATGTATTCCATTCAAAGAGCCTTTGCATGGATCTAGCCATGAGGTAGGTGGGAATATCAAATAGGTTTCTCCTTCTCTCTCCTAGAGATATTGTTCCCTAAAATGATATTTTTTTGAGCTAGCAATGTCCAGGTCTCAAATCTATCTTTGCTTTCCAGGCATCTGTTGTTCCTGATTTTATACTTTAAGGCTATAGAGTATACCGTCAAGGCATCCATAAATACTAAAGTAATAATTTAAGAATAAGAATTCAAAGGAATATTAAAGCATAATAAGTTTCTCAACTGTCTCTGTCTTGCTTCCTGTTGTTCTTGGATGCTAATGTCTCTCTCAATAGCAGCCCATGAACATTCTAACTCAACCCGATTAGTTGTTGTTTGTAAAATGGTATTAAATAAATTCAAGGCAATACTAGTTTTATCTTGAAGGCTTGGTTCAATGTTGGGTTGTCTGCTACTTGGAACAGTCATGGAGGATACAAATTTATTTATTTGTAAAAGGATTTTAATCAAATGTTACTTCAAATTTTCCAGAGATGAGAACAAGAAAAACAATTTTGAAATTCAAAACAGTAATGTGAATACATTCGAGGTTGTTTCCTGGATTTGTAACACTTTTGAGAATCGTAAAATAACAAATCAACACTATAGAAAAATATGAGGCTTTAATCTAGAAAGAATCTCATATTTCAATAGAAAATGATGAAAGAAAACGAGGTTTCTAACGAAAGTTTAGTATTAAGGTACAAAAGATTTACAGGTCTTAAAATTACTAATAGCAATTTCAGAGGAAAAACTGTAAATAATTTGACATCCAAACAAATCTGAAATATAAATCAATGATGTAGATAACTTCAAATTGAATATTCGTTAGAAAAAAATTGAAAGAAAATTTTAACAGAGTATAATAAATAGGGTTGAAGAACACATCGCTACAAATTTGCAGGATTCAGAATCTCATTTGTGATCTATATTCTGATGTATTTGAAAAATATTATTACAAAAATGGCTCTCTCCGAAAATTCCGAAGCCTTTTCTCAGTCTTTAGAAACTATATTTATACATTTTCATCAAAATTTCTCATTGGTGACTAACCAACTTCCTAATATTACGGTTACATAAAAATAAAGTCAATCGTTTACAATTTATTTCTAATCTTAAATGATAAAAACATTTTAAAAGATTTTAAGCTTGCGTTGACAAACTTCCTTTCTCCGCTTCAATACACTGAACATATTTCCCCAAAAACTTCACAAAAGTCCTGGGAGCATCTGGTAACTCATTTGCTTCAAATAAGAAGAATCTTTTCTGCAATTCGGGCAAATGGTTTTCTATCATCTTTTCTGTGAATTTAATAGTTTTCAACTTTAGATTTGACATCACCATCCATTTTTTGATCTCTGTAATATTGATCAATTTAATTTTTGAAATCTCTGCTTTCATTTCCTCCATCTCTTCTCTAAACCTTAGCTGGTGCTTGGCAATATTGATTTCGCCTAATAATCCAAAACAATCATTTGTTCTGATATTCAATGAAGATCTTTCTAATAGATCGAAGATTCCCTGGCAATCTTCATTGACTTCTCTTGTTATTAGTTTATATTTGGCCAGCTTTGCTTCCCACACTTTTATTATTATGTCTCCTTTAACCTGTTCAGAAATAGATAATTTCTGAATCTTTCCAACCTCTTCTTTTGATGAGAAAGTCACTACCTTATGAAAAGTTTTTCTAGCTACTTTCACCTCCCTTTCCTTCTGGAACACATTCTCCAAAGACTTATTTGTTTCTTGAAAATATTTCTGGACTACTTTCGGATTCAAGAACACTTTCTGTTGTTCCTCCTCTATTCTTACATATATCTCCAATGCTTGTGTCCTGAAATTTTCAAGTTCTATTACCTGATTAGTAATAGAAATGATTTTATCTTGTAAATGTTTGTTTTCTTGTTCCAGCTTTTGAATCTGTTTCTGTGTGACCTGTATTATGATTTTTGCCTCCTCCAAGTCTTTATTCTTTTTCTGGATTTATTGCATATCCTTTAGTCTAGTTTGTTCTAGACCCTTCTGTATTCCCCAACTAATATTTCTTTCGTTTTCTTTTAGTTTGTCTTGCAATTGAATTATTTCTTGGTCCTTTTGTTCGAGCATAGTTGTTAAATTGCCAATAGAATACATGTTTTCTGATGCTATAGCACTCATTGTACCCACTAATTCTGTAGAAAATTCTCCATCCTTGAGTTTCTTTCCATCTATAATAACCATATGATTTTTAATCGTCCCTTCCCCTCTTAGATGAATTTCCTGTTTCAAGACTGCTCTTCGCTTTTTACTAAAAAGGTAATCTGATGAGGGGATTCATCTCTCGAAATAGGCTCTAGATCACTGACATATAAAAATTCTTCATGGGGGGTTCTAAAAGTCAACTGCAATGGAGTTAAAGAGGTGATAGGACTACCAAGTTCCATTGAAGCTGTTCCTCCTATCTTTTCTGGAACATTCTTCATGATTTCTGGAATTGTTTCCGGCTCTTTTCTCTTCTCTGTTCCTGTTTCTTTTGTGTCGGAACCCTCTGTATCTTGGGAAGGTATCTCGGTATTTTTCAACTTACCTTTGTTATTTTATTTATCCTGTATATTAGTTTCAAACCCTGGAGGGGATCCTTGGTGTTCTGGTGATGGGGTCGAAATTTCACCCTGTAAACTCTTAGGTAGGCAGCTTCGCCTATGTCTTTGAAAATATGCGAATCTAGTCTGTGAGTCAGGTGGAAAGGCCTAGACTCTGTTCAACACTTCTTCATAAGACTTAACATCTTTAAATATATCATCATAAATAGATACTTCATGTTCATGTGCCTTTAGATTACAATGTATGTAATGCCTACTTATTACTTGGTAGGGGTCATATTTTTTGTGCTCAATATCTACTAATTTCACTTCTTCTAGTGACTCAGCCTCTACCTTAGAATGGCCTAAATTTGATAAAGAAAATTTCCCAACATGAACAGGGAAAGATGGCCATGATTTTTTCTAAAGTGCTTTTAATTCCAATCCAACACCACCCTTGACTATCTGATAAGCTACTTCCCTGCACACCAATCTATCTGGTAGGAATTTAGGGAGTGAATGAGGGGGAATGGAACAGCCATAAACCCTAATGTAGGAAAAAATTTCCTCAATAAACTAGTCGACAACTGCTTTAATAATTTCTATGATTGTATCAGAAATGCGAGGGGGTTCGCATCGAAAAAACATTTTGTGCATGGGAATAATAATAAAATGACAAACCTCGTAAAATGCACCTTTAGCATTTTCTTCCCAAAGGGCCGAGTGGTAATTATGAATGGGTTCTGGACAGGAAATACTCCAATTCCAATTCATTAATGGAAAGGGGGTCATAAAACAGATTGCATCCATTATGTATGAAAACATATAAAAAGATGTTGGTTGTCCCTTTGACTTGGCTTCTTTGTAGTTTAAAATTTCTTGTGTTAGGTTATCCAACAAAATCTTATGCTAGTTAAAACCATTTCATTCTGAATCTTCCTCTAAAATGGGCACCCAGTATGCATGAAAATGACAGGGATCTTTTCTCCCGAAAAGTTTACATAAAATAATGGCTATATAAACCATATATTCATTTAAGGAGGCTATAGCGTAAATCCCATGAGAATCAGCCCTAAACTTTGCTTCAGACCTCGCCCATCCTTTAATCATATCGGGATATGTCTGGTCTGCCTCAATACATTCTTTTCTCTGAAACTCAGCTAAAAATTCAGCATTAAAAGTATGTTTATGATTCGGCGGGAGTTTATACATTACTTGAATGTGCCCTGGTCTGAATGAGCCGATGATAGATCCTTGCTCATTTAGAATTCTCCTTGTTGGGATATCTACCTTATCCAGAGCCCAGCTGATCATATCAGTGTATGCCACAAGCCTCAGACGCGCAATGTTCTTATGAAGCTCAGACTCAGCTATGTTCCGGAAGTGATTTTCAGAGTTAGGATGAGCATTCTCTAATTCATATTCCAACAAATCTGAGTATTGAGTCCAAGATTTAATAGAATCGATAGCATGTGGAGTGGTATCAGAGATAATATCTCCTTCCTGTGCATCTTCATTCTTCTTTGGTGCCTTTCTTGGTGCCATGACTTCTTTGTTTAATTGAAAACCTGTCACAGAAAATGGATGAATGAGCTCAGCATAGAATGAAAACACAGACATTTGAATGTTTATTTTGAATATATTTAAAAAATGGCAATATTTTCACAACTCTCATGAATTTAAAGCTCTTAATGTGGAAGATATTTTACCGAGATACGCTTTTAATGTCCGTATTTAAGTACCTTTGGGTTTTGAAGAAAATGAGAAACCTACTTAATTGGTAAGCGAAACATAAATGAACACCTAAGAATGATTACCATTAATCTTGTTTTTAAGAAAAAGGTTAATTAATGTTAATCATAATTTAAAGATAAAAACTTCATTTTTTAGAGTTTCGGAAATCCTGATGTCGAGAGGTATGTAGTCGATGAAAAAACGATTTCCAAAAATGTGAAATCGCGAAGTCGCAATGCTTTAATTAAGATTTAAATGTTTTTAGCATGTAAATTCATTTAGATTAGACTTTTATCGAGATTTTGGCAATTGGGATTTCGGGAAACATGATGACAGGAGACATGTGTTATTAATAAAATCCGATCTCTAAAATCGCGATGGCTTGTTTCTTTTTTTTAAAACAGGACTTAACTTATCTTAATTAACTAAATAATCACGATTAAGGCCAAAACAAAAATAGTTTAATTTAACGTGACTTATGGATCAGGGTTTCGGAAATCAAAATTTTGGGAAACATGACGACAGGAGACGTGCTCTCACAGAACCACGAATCCCAAAATCGCAACATAATTATTTTAACCTTTAACATTTCATAGAAGAGACTAAATTAATTGGTTTTTAAATTAAGATTCCAACGCTTTAGGAAATCAAGGATCAGGGTTTCGTGATTCGATTTGCATCAAAAATTTGTTTGCAGGAAACCCTGAATCCCGAAAATTCTTTAAATTTTAAATTAAAAAATCGTAAATTTAAAATTTCAACCTGTTTTAAATAATTTTTCAAAAAAACGTCGGAAATTTTATATTTTTTTATAAACCTTATTCCGTTCGTTATCCAAAAAACAATTGATAAAAACGTATCGTGAATTTAGAAATGACGAAACTCTTGTTCTAAGAAAGACGAAACCCAAAAAACACAAAAAATAAAAATCTATGCCTTAAGGATAAAAATTTTAAGATCTGTTTCAACAGCATCCATGTTCTCACCATGGCTAAGCCCCTTTCAGTTTTTCTTAATGGCCATTTATAGTTTTGCTCATGGGGATCATAGTGACTTGGGTACTCTTTAAATAGACCTCTTATTCCATTCAAATAGTTTTTGTTTTATCGATCCAGCTATGACCTAGGTATATAGAATGGGTTCCCTCCTTAAGATATTGTTTTCTGAAATGATATTGTTTCAAGCTGGGAAAGTTCAGGTCTCAAATGTATCTCTCCTTACTAGGCTCCCATTTTCTTAGCATGGCTAAGTAGTGGTGTATGAATGAAATTTTGAAGATGGGGAATGCAGAAGAGCTTCCCATGGATGCCAAGATAGTGAAAATGATCTTGAAATCAATGGGAGTGTAGCAGTATGAGCCCAGAGTCATACACCAGTTTCTAGAACTCTGTCACAGATATGTAGTAGACATACTCTCTAACACCCAACTCTATTCTGAACACACCAGCAAACCCACGATTGATACCGATGATCTCAAGCTCGCCATCTAGTCCAAAGTTAATTTCTCCTTCTCGTAGCCTCCACCTTGAGAGGTGAGTAAATCATTCAATCTTTAACATGCCCAAGCTTTCTCACATTTGAAGATTTCATTTTTAGTTTAGGGCAGAAATTTTCATTTGAAACCCTAAATCGTTATTTGTTTTCTTTAAATCAAACTCCCAACCAGACACAAGTAAAAAAAACAACTGTAACAAATGCCAATGTAAACATTCAAATCGCCTCCGTGTCGAAGGACAAACAATAATGGGTGATAAAAGCACTCGTACGGATTGGAGCCGAGATAAAGAAAATTGTATCAAATTAAAATTCCATGGTGCAGCAAGAGGTAACCCTGGATGAATACGAACTGGAGGGGTGCTTAGAGATTATAAGGAAAAGGACTGTAGGAACATACTTCAGTTTTAGGGGGAGTTACAATTAATCATGCTTAAATTCTGGTCCCCATAGAAGGAATTAAACTTTGTCTCAATTAATCCAGAACATTGAAATAGAAGGCGACTCCAATTTAATCATAGATATCTTGCTAAACAAAGAAAAAGAGAGAACATGGTCTGTAACAACCCTAGTTGTATTCATATTTCACTTGTTTTACTTTGGTAAATGTGTTTTTACATTTCCAATTCGTATTGTTTATATATATTTAGATTTGTTTATATATAATCAAAATAATAGTGTTTTTGGTTTGCAGGTTAGGCGGAGTTGGAGTTGGAGCTGGGAATTTGGCCCTTAAGGCTCCAGATTGTGAACGAGGCGCTCTGATACCATGTGTAGTGGCCAAATTAATTTAACATCAATTAATTTTACAAAGAAAACAATAACTTCTACTTGATTTCAGTAACTCAATAATTCCTTTTAATTTAGCTCATATGCATGTTAAATTTATCAACGAATATTAATTTTATAACAAAATAAAATAAATACATAATTTTAAAATACCTTGGTCTGATGCTAATTCCTCCGTCGATCTGGTTGTTCATTGTTGAAATGGATCAAACACTGCCCAAACCTTGCTCCACCCTGCCAACTAGGACAACTTCCTAACTTCAGGATACCATGTGAATATCCTAGCCCTCATGCCCAAAACCCTCTAAAGGTAATCATTAATCTCACCTTTTTCCTCGCATGGATGAGGCTTCTTCTCTTTTGGAAAAAATTCAACTTCCAAAAGGTTATCGTAAGCTTTCCTCCGACCCATCAATGGTTGATGGAGTGATCAATCTAGTTCCATCCCTGGTCAGTCTGATTGATCAGGTGGTCAATCTAGTTTCCTCCTCGATTGAAACACAAACCCAAGTAGCTGATCCAGTTCTGTCATCGATTAGCCCCGCTCTTCCTCAAAAGAGTGACACAAAAGTGATCAATCTATTTTCATCCTCAGTTGATCCCACTCTCCCCTTAGAGAGTGACACAAAAGTGATTGATCTGTTTTCATCCTTAGTTGATCCCACTCTCCCGTTAGAAAGTGCCAAAGTGTTCTATCCAAGTCCACCAATGGTTGGTCTAATCCAATCATCGGTCGATCCTACTCCCCTTCTAGAGAGTAAACCCGATACTGCCCATGTTTTTCTCATTAATATAGACTCTACCATGCCGGGGAGCATTCCTCCTTCTCCTATGAAACCCCTTCCAAGTAATGAGGCCATCCTTTTTGATTGGGGTGTGCTAACTAGAACTCGTCTTCCCTCTCATATTCCTTTCCAGATTATAGTATAGGTTCGTGGTCGAGACATTCCTCAAACACTGATAGATGAAGGCGCATCTGTTAGTATTTTATCTTCTGTTGCTTGGTAGGCTTTGGATTGTTCATAGCTTGCACCAGTTACATATAATCTATAAGCTTTTAACAGAAGAACTAGTCAACCTTTAGGGATCCTTCCTCAGTTTCCTGTAACTTTGGGAGAGAAAACTATCTTTATAGATGTCATGGTATTTCGAGACCCCTTGTATTTCGCTTTACTCCTTGGGAGGGATTATGTCTATGCTATGAAATCTCTTGTATCCACCCTTTTTTGTGTGATATCTTTCCCTCACGATGGAAGAATTGTGACTATTGATCAACTTTCATTCATTAGCCCTGACTGGGTTACCTCTCTAAGTGGTTCTTATATGTAGACAGTATCACCCTTGCCACATGTCAATTATGTGGCGTTGTCTCCCATGATTTTAACTTCTGACACTTTGGATCTGGTAGTTGACATGGTGATCTCTTCGATAGGGTTATTGGAGCTCTATCTCCTTACCCTTGTCATGACCCTCGACATGTGTTCCTTCCAGAGTGATTGTCTTCCATCCAGCGAAGATCTCTTGGAATCCATGACTTATTTTTGTCCCTTGACATGGTATCCTTCTAGAGCGTTATCCTCTTGGAAGCCATGATCAAGAAGAAATCAGGAGCATAATTTCTCTTCTCTGTTGCAAGCTCGTTAAAAAATGAAACAGAGGCCTTGAGCATAGTTCTTTTCCTGTGTCAAGCTTGTTAAAAAAATGAAACAATCACCTCTCTTGAACCGTCTTTTCATCCACCTTTCTCCTTTTTCTCATTTACTAGAGAAATTGGTGACGACATCAAAGCCGGTGAATGAATTGAAGCTTGGAGGGCATGTCTCCAGCCTTTGTTGATCATTCTGGTGTTAAGCCACTAGCTTTCATGCTGGGGGCATACTGAGCTTAGTCTTTGTTCTTGCTCGTGCTCGTAAATACATGAGAATGCATATGGGTAAACTTTTATCTCTTTTTCAGACCTGTATGGATACACAAAAAAGGAACCTCCTGGAGTCGCCTTTAAACTCTTTTTAGACTCTCTAAATATGAAAAGATCATCCAGTGATCTTGCTTCCTTTCACACTCGTTAAAAGGTTCAAAAGGGCGTCATTCGAGTGGTAGTTTATCTCTTTTTCAGCCTCGCGAGAATAACTGTACGAAAAAGGGACTGAGAGAGTTCTCTTTTAAGTGTTTTTCCAGACTCTATAATCATGAAAAACCTTCGAGTTTTCTGTCTTTGGACTCGCTAAAATAAACATCGATAGGCCCGTACGGGACCGAACCCTTACTTCTTCCAGTTCGTTAAACAAAGGAAGAGGAACTTACTGAAGGTGAGTTATATCGAGCATGTGTTACCCTCCTTGAGGTCGTTAAATTAAAAAGAGGTACTCGTCTATCTAGATGGGGGAAAATTTGAAAGAAGCAAGCCAAGCAGTCTCTTGAGAACATTACCAAGTAATTCTTAGAGTCGTCCTTGAACATGGCACTTTGTCTTTTGCATGCATTATAATCCACTGAACCTCTGCATTGAGCCAATCCTTTGTGTCTCTTTCACTCTTTTGGGTCACTTGATGTAAGTCACAGCATCCACTGCATCATCAAGTTTTGGTCCTTGTCATGTTTTTGCTCTCATGCCTCAGTGTTCAAGGGAAGTATCTGCCTCGAGAGTCATCCATCACAAATATCTTGTCTCAATACCCATGTCAGTCCATGTTCATGTGATCTACCAATTACATCTCTATGTCCGTTTCATGTCATTGATGGGGGATACATCAAGGCCCTCCTTCGACGAGTCTATTCTTGTTGACTTCAATACATTATCCAGGAACTAGCCTTAGAAACTAGTTAGTAATTTGGGACCTGCATGCCTCAATGGTAGGCCTCCTCACATTCGACAGTGGATTTACATCATTGACCTCTGATCAAATGATTCCATGGATGTTTGAATTTAGCTCATCCATTCACATTCATTGGAATGTAATAGGGTGCCTTTGGAATCACTGAAATTAATGGTGATCTCCCTTACACTTGTTAACGGTTTACATCATTGACCGGTAATCAAGTGGTTTCTGCCATGTTTGACATCAAGACATTTATTCACATGGTTGGATTCGTACTACATTGGGATCAGTAAGAAGACCCTAGGTTGAGTGATNCTTTGCCTAGGTTGCGATGGAGTTTCTCTTGAACAATGACACATATACTGTTACATAGATCCACTTTGTATTGGTCGTGGCTATGTCTTGTCATTTCGTAGATCCACTGTATATTCTTCGTGGCTATGATCAGTTCCGGTCATGGGAGTATAGATCCATAGTGTATTTTCAGTGGCTATACCTTTTTATCAATACAATTATGGATCCACGGTGTATTTTATGGCGGCCATATCTTGCAAGTCTTCATCACCCAAGCATAGGTATGCCTTCCTTGGGTTTGAAACATGTCATAATATTTGTTGGATGTTTGTGTGCACCTCTTGTCAGGTTCTTTGCGTCTATACCCTTGCTTGAAAGTCTACAAAGAATTTGAGTTATTAGTTCATCTCTTCTAACTTCATACTTTGGGGGGCAATCTGTTACACATAAAAAATACTCACTTTGATAGTGTCACAAGTGTCATCACTACAAAGGTCGCAAGTGTCGCATTTTGCTCACAAGTGTCGCAAGTGTTAAAGAAAGCATACTATCATGATGCCTATCTTGTGCCTATAACGACATGACAAGGACACTTGAAACACATCAAACACTTGATTTGGAAGAGGAGGAAAGGTTAACTGGTCTCATGAACCTTTTTCCATCTGAAAACACTCAAAAAACTAAGTTTTTGGAGGGGAGTGCTCCCCTATACCTCTTTTGGGAGTGATGGCACTCCCCCTACACTGTCTGGGAGCGCTATAAAGCTACTTTGTCCCTTCTGGATGAGCGCTATTGATTCTAGGAGTGTTGGATCTCCCCCAAATCCTACTAGGGAGTGCTATAGCGCTCTGATGTCCCTTTTGAGGGAGCGCTACCTATTTTGGGCAGCAGTTGACTTTTTGAGAAGAATGGGGGAAGGATCTTTTCATTCTTAGAAGGAAGTTGGGTTCGAATTCTCAATCAAGCCATGATCTTAGGGCATATCTCTAACTAGAGGAGGAAAATCCTCAACCCACCCCAAGGATATCTCAAGTTTTTGAGCCTCTCCAAGTCTATATAAGCAATATTTCTCATGGTGAAAGGGGACTGAAAAAGGAGAATCACACCAGACTTATGATCTTATAAGTGGTGTTGGAACAGAGATATTTTGGAAGCAAGAGACCTATGATCTCATAGGGAGAAATGAATGAAGCTATCATGATTCGGATCATGGATCTTTTGGGAAAGGGTTAGACAAGGAGGACTTGACAAAACTATTGCAATCCATCTACGGTTCTAAGCAATGTTTTGTCCTCATTAACATAATTTGCTTGGCCTGTTTCTTTCTAATTCGTGTTCAATCTCACATGAATTTGTCTCTTTAGTAGATAGACCTATTTCAGACTAATCTTGATATAGTAGGAAGTGGTCGTACTTTGTTTGTCTACGAGGCTTATCGAAGAGCGAAAGATTGGAGCTCAACTTGGAGCGTGCAGGGACAAACACCGATATAAGGTACTTCTTTTATCCTTCCTTCTCACACACTAGTCCACCTAGATCTAAAAGGAAGTCAGTGACCATGATAAGCACTTTCTGTCTTAGAGTTAAGAGTCTAGCTCTTTGAGGAGATCTACCTGTCCACAGGCAGATTTTCCTTCAACAAGAGGCATCACCAACAATATGTGTGGTATATAAATCAATGCATCTACCACTATGTTCGTTGTTCCTTTTATGTAATTATTATCGAAATCGTACTCGCTACGCAATTCCAACCAACGTCGTTGTCGCGCGTTCAATTCGATTTCCGTAAAGATGTGAGTAGTCGATAGTGGTATGTTTTTAGTTTGAATTTCCATCCAATAAGGTAGTGTCTCAAAACTCTCAAGGCATATACAATGGCTAACAACCCCAAATCATGTGTTGCATAGTTCTCCTCATGACTTCACAACTTTCTCTAGATGTAAGTGATCACTCGACCGTCTTGCATCAAGACTTTGCCTAAGCCTTCCTTGGATGCATCAGTGCATGCCAAGAAGTCTATGTCCATGTCAAGGACCTTTAGTATCGGTTGTTTTCAACAAATCATTGAGCCTCCAAAATTCCTTTGCGCATTTATCGGTCCAAACAAACTTCTTGTTCTTCTTCTCCAATTATGTAATTGAATTTTCTATCTTCGAAAAATCCTCAACGAACCATCGATGGTATCCTTCTAAACCCATGAAGCTACACATTTCAGGGATATTCGTTGGCGCAGGCCATTCCATAATAGCCTCGACCTTTGCTAGATCCAAAATTGTACCTTTGTCAGAGACGCCATGCCCTAAGTAACGAATCCTTGATTGACAAAATGAGCATTTAGACAATTTCCCTTACAATTTGTTCTCTCGCATACACTGTAGTACCAAGCACAAGTGCTCATCATGCTCCTCCATAGTCTAAGAGTAATCAAAATATTGTCAATGAATACTTGGACAAACTTGTCAAAGTATTCCAGGAACACCCTGTTCATCAAACTAATAAATACCCCTGGGGCGTTCTTCAGTCCAAATGCTAAAACAATAAACTTGTAATGTTAAAACCTCATCTTAAAGGTGGTATTAGCGATTTCGTCTTCCTTGATCTATAAATGGTGATACCCTGATCTCAAATCGATCTTTGAAAAAACTATCATGCCTTTCATATGATCGAACAGATCATCAATCCTTGGCAACAGATACTGATTCTTGATCGTTTCCTTGTTCAATTGATGGTAGTCAATGGAGAGTCTCCACGACCCATACTTATTTCATATGGAAATAAGAGGCACACCCCACAGTGACACACTTGAATGTATGAGTCCTAGGTACAACAACTCTTTCAGTTGAATTTTCAACTCCTACAACTATGGGGTAGACATTCGATAAGGCGTTATTGGTATCAGTTCAGTCCCTAGTTTGAGGTCTATGGTAAATTCCAATTCCCTCTCAAGTGAAATGCCAGTTAACTACTCAGGGAAGACGTCCACAAACTCTCTCACCACTGGCAAGTTTTCTAGACCTTTATCTACTCCCTTCTAGTTTAATGCTAGGATCGCAAAAAGATTACATCCCTTACGTATGCTCTTCTGTAGCTCCAAGAAATATATGAAACTTAGGGAAACTCCCTAATTCTGACCTACAATCACATGTCTTTGTCCATCATCATCGACCAAGATCAACCATTTTGTATTACAGTTGAGTATCACCTCATGCGATTCCAACAAGTCCATAGCAATCATGATGTCATAAGATCCTAAGATCGTGACATACAGTTTGGTCCTATTGCAAAACTCTCTCAGGTTAAGGCTACATCCTGTAACCTTCCCTCCAACCTTCAGTTTGGATCCTAAATCCATTTCTACAAACATAAACTCATCCTGTTCGACTACCTTTACCTTAAGTATAATTACTGTTGCACCAGAAATGAAACTCTTTGTAGCACCTAGATATATCAAAATACTAAGGGTCTAGTTAGTGACGATACGTGACGTATTGAGCATAGTCGATTAGAGATTTTCTTGGTGCTTATTCACCACTGCATGAATCCAATGGGCCTTTCCCAAGTGTCCCACGGTAATGGGTCTAGTTGATCTAGATGCTCTGGTCCTCTCCATTGGGCATTCACGCTGGTAATGTGGCTCCCCACATCTCCAACACCCTTTATTCGGTCCAATACTCCTGGTACCCGAAGTAGAAGTTGATGACCCACCAATCTAGAACCCTGGTCTGTTCTTTTGAACAGGCCTAGACTGCTCCAGTTGCGTTCGACATTGTTGTTGGCAATGTTGTCCTCCATAAGGAGTGCACTGATGAGGCGTTGGTCACCGAGGTGTAGTGAAGGTGGATCCTCTATGGAAACCATCATATCCTAGTGAGAGTCTAGTTGTTGTCTGATGCTTCTATGCACTAGATCACACCTACCCTACTGGTCTCGCTAGATTCCTTCTCTGAACCCCGCTGATAAGCTCCTTTTCTACTATGAGGGCCTTCTGGACAACAACATGCAAGGTTTGGGGCATCAAAATCCTAACCTTTGCATGAATGTTGAAATTAAGGAAAAACAAGAACTTGTTGACCTTAAGTTTTTCGGTATTCAAGTCCATAGAATACCGAAGAAGCTCCATAAAATGGGCCTCGTACTCGGGCACCATACGACTTCCCTATCGCAAGGCGTTGAACTCATTGAGATGACACTCAATGAATTCCTTCGATAGATACTTCTCTCGAAACCATTCCTCGAACAGTTCACATGACACTTCTTCAATGACCATGTTCAATTGTAGTAGGAGCATCTTCCACCATAGAAGAGTCCTCCCCTTTAGTTGAAATACCACGATGCGAACCCTCATGTTGGAGGTATAGTCACAAAGTGCAAATCACATCACCATATTCTCCAACCATGCTTCTGCGGATGCATTGTCTGAGGCACCAAAGAATTCAGGAAATTTGACCTTCTCAAGTTCACGGTGAATGCTACCAATATCGACCGGAGCGCGTGGTGGACCCTCAGGGGGTGTCGATGCCTTGGCCTCATCTCTATCCAAACGGATGATTAGTGCCTCAAACATATTTTGAAAGGACCTCATCAACCCAACCACATCACCCACAACTATCTATTCCTTCCCGACAACATGTTTGTCTCCCTGAGGGTTAGACCCCTTGGGCATGGATGCTATTGGAGACTTCATGCCTCCTCCCCTAACACCCCATCATCTTCCTTCACAACATCCTCTAACCATGATTACCTGCACGAATACAATTCAACTTAATTAGCAACATTATAATCAAATATCAATCAACAAAAGTTGTAGTGATCCCAAGTCGTGGGTCAAACTGACTCTGATACCATATGTAACGAGCCCCTTCGTTACGACTACATGCGACAGAAAGCAAGTGATTTTTTTTTTTAAGAAGGAATGAAATCAACAACAAAAATTAATCAACACAACTTGACGACGAACACAACTTAGGTATTTAGGAAACAGACAACAATGATCCAACATACTAGCACATCATGCAACTAGACGAAACATGCCATAATCAAATAGACAAATAAAACGACTAATCTATGGGAAAACATCAATATCATCCATACAAAACCAGCATCAAATGACACAGGTAACTTGAACCTTCACGGAGAGTGAGGAAAAAGCACAAACAAGAGTTACAACACAAGAACCAACATAAATTACAATGAACATAACACCCACATCAGGAAACACATGACTCTGCCTAGGTTATCCTTCGCTTCTATCAATTGGGGAGTGAAATGATCCCCTCATCATGAATCATTGTTTCACAAAGTGTTGGGTGTGATAGTAACCAAGGCGCAACATAACGTATCTAGACAAATAACTCACAAAAACTCCAACACGCTAGGAGACCAAATTAACTGTTAAAAATACAAGAATATTGTACCCAAACACCCAATCGACAAGTCAACAAGATGCAAGTGACATCATTCAATAATTAAATTGCACAACCAAATGAAGGATTTCTTGTTTTATTATGAGGAACATTTTAAGGAATTCTCCCACTCTGTAAAACATAATAATTTGAATAATATCTAAAATTTGTGTGCATGGATATTGTATTTTAATTCTCTATATAGTAGAATGTTATTTGAAAGCTAGCTTAATCATATGTGATATAAGAAGTTAGTAGCTACAAATGTTACGCCAAAATAATGTTTACCATCATAAACAAAGTAAATTAATATATTAAGAAAATGAATTCAAGGGGTTTTCTTTTTGGATTAAAAGAACTTCCACCTCATCTTGTCTGTCAGTTTAAAATAGTTGTCTAGAAATAATTATGCTATCTAACAACAATATGCCAACTAACGATATCGCTATCTAACGACAATATGCTAACTAACAACAATATGAAAAATAAAAATATGCTAATTAACATCACTATCGAAGAACAATATGCTAGATAACAATATGCTATCTAAAAATATTCTATCAACAATAAAATCATTGTCTAATCAACAGATAACATTGGTGTCTAGTAAAATCCCTATCTAATAAAATCGTTGTCTAAATTTTGTCTATCAATATGATATCAACAATAAAATCATTGTCAACAATAATTCGTTGTCTGGTTGATGAATCGTTTTCTAACACAGTACTACTGATTATTAATAGTCATTGTCCATTAACAAGTCTATTGATACATCTATTGGTAAAACGAATGATAAATATATTAATAAATCTGTTGATAACGTTGGTTATATATGGGTTGAATCAGCGAGAAAATCGTGGTGGAAATTCAGTGTAATAAGACAAGAAAATCGTGGTTCAACAATGACATGGATGTCTAACATAATATTCTTGTTTATTAAAAAGAAATCGTTGAATAAATACTGTGTCAAATAGCTTGTAAACACAGTGTAAATTCGTTGTCCAACGCCAAGGAAAATCATCAAAAATAAAATCGTTGTCAAAATCTATACAAGATCTCTTTGCTTCATTCATTATTATTAAATCCACAATCATGCACAACAATCCATACAACAATTATTATTAACTTCGCTGTCAAAATTATTAAATTTGCAGTCACACACATTCATAAATTCATTGTCATTCATATCTAAAAACTTTGTCTATTAAATATGCGATAAGAAAGAAATGAGGAAAGGAAATAAAGTCTAACTACGATGTCAACAGAAATAGTCGAGGGATTGTTTTGTAATCATAAATGTTAAATAAATTTTGTTTAACATAACATATATCATCTGCAAAGAGGCTCTCTTGAGATGGATTCTCATGTAGTACCTTGAAATTTATACCCAACCAAAAGTATGCCTTCAATGGCTTAAATGGAAGATTGAAGGCAATGCTTTGTTATAGTAGAGTGATAAAATGTAAAGAATGATATAGATATGGAAGGAAACTTGTAAATTTTTAGTGCAGTAGAAGAATTGTAAGATATTTTAATGTAACAAGGGGGATTATTCGTCTCACAAAAATCACAGAGTAAAAATGGGTAAAAGTCATGTTACACTCCAGAAAACATCACTGGGTATTACAGGTGAATTTGCTGAGTAAAAATACAGGGAGAAATTGCAAGTCAAGGAGTGGAAATTTTTGAGGATTGACTCACATTGTTGAATGAATTTTGGGAAAAATATGCAACGATTACTTCTCCTAGGTGGGAGAGAATGCCAGAAAACGTAGAGAGAGATAGACCAAAACTCAGAAACTTCAAGATGAAGGTAGTTGGACAAAGGCACAATGAAACACACAGAAAATCAAACGAAGAAAAAATATCACTAAAATCATAGAGAAATAAAGAAGTAATTTCACTGTACAAAAAGGGATTTGTTGGGTAGAGAAATTATCCTTCATTTTATTATCCATGCACAGGAAATAAGGGCAATTGAATCTAAATCTTTAACATCGAAGTGAAGGAAAGTTGATTCGGCTCCTGGCCGACTGCTCACGCAGAGACTAATAACTTAAATGATAAGGGACAAAAGATAAAAACACATTTTTTCTTTGTATTAAATCAATAAAAACAAACGCAAAGAAGTCATTTCAATCAAAGTTTGGGTTCTCCATGGGAAATCAATTCAAAATACAACGAGCATAAGGCTGGGATGACTTTAAGTTCTCTGATCATAAAACAATGGCCTCATTAAGAAAATTTGTTGAAAGATAAAAATGAAATCTCTGGATAGTGTTACGTTGATTAAACATAAACTTTAACACAATAGAAGTACATTACTGAAGGTGCGGGAACAATAATTAAACCACATTCAATATACAAATATGTACCATAGATAAATGAGAAAGCTCTGAATTCATTGTGCCATGCGCACTTCATCCATATCCCGCTTGCCAACCAATGTGACCTCACTATTACCTCTTAGACAATGCTAGGGGTACTCTTCTTCCACCTAAGCCCCTTGAGCTACAAAGTGGCCAAACACACAATACCAGAGAATAAGAGCACACAACTCTCCTCTCAAGGTCGATCTACCACTCATTACCTAAGCTAGGTATCCCAACTCCCACAAGAGAAAGTTTAGTCAAGGTAAAATTTCAGTAGCGTAACATTATTCAAGACAGACGTGATCCACACTCTTCCTCTGCCATCATTTTATAGATTTTTCTTAGTCATTAGTGTAACACACCCACGATGGGGCTAAAAATAAAAAAAATATTTTGTCCTTCTTATAGGAACAAATCCTCTTTCTCTCTACAGGTTCTAATTTGGAGAGTCTAGGACTAAGCCCGAGCCTCCAGTCAAGATTCTCCAAGTATAAATAAAATGAGACTTTCAGACCATGATAGTCTCACCTCTAAATCAGACACAGGCCCTTTCAGTCTCTGTTGTAGGTTTTATGATATCCATGACCTTCTCCTTCGCACTTCAATGAAGTCTCAGAGTTGGAGTTATCCCCTTTTCTCTTAGCCTCTCTTTGAATGTGACCTTGGCGATGACCATGCGATTGTGGGCATGACCACAAGAGGTTTGGGGTCAAACTACTTTTGGTCCCATAATCCTCCTCAAGTCTCAACGTGTCCTCCTGATGAAACCATGGTTTGAATTGTGGCCCACCCTCGAGATTTTAAACTTCACGCAACTCATGTCCCTGCAATCCTACGGGATCATCGATCTCACGATCTTGATGATACTATTTCAATCGACAGTTCAGATCCATTCCTCCAAAATATAAAGACAAGATCTATCCCTCCTAGATCAATGACTATGATCTCTTTGCAATTCCAGACTTCAGGGTTTTGAAATCTAAAACCCTTCTTCTTTCACTTTGGGTGTTTGACCATTCAACCCAAATCAACGGTCCTCCAACCCTCTTCTTGATCGATGGTCGATATCTCCTTCAGGTTTGGGACTTCTGAGATCTCAAATCTCAAACATTTTCCCCAGTGAATTTTATCTGAAGGCTGTTGACGCAGACCCCCAACCCTCGGGCCAAGATCCATAAAAGATCATTCCAAATCTACCCCTGAGTCAAATTGACTCTTCGATTCCTCCTCAAGGAATCCCACACACATAGAACAGTGTTTTCCGCAGGTCCTTATAGGTATGACCACGTGATTAAACACAAGGAATCACCATGATCTCCTTCCCACAATAAGATCACGCCCTTCCCCGAATCGGGACTTTGGGATTTGCAATTGCATGATTTCTGTTGTTGACTTTCTGGATCTTCAACCCACTGAAACCTGAAATGCCGAAACGCCAAAATCTTTGCCCGCGTCCTCCTCCATAGTTGTATCACGCTTCATGACTTAAGTAATTCTGGAACAAAGAACCCTGACCTCTTGTCTTTGAAAATACCAAAATGATGAACACTGATGCGTTCAACAAAGGCTAGCTCCCCAATGAAAATTTTCGTTGATTTAGAGTTTCGGACTTCGTGATTTCGTGAATCCGGATGCAAGACTCCCGACCCTTCAACCTCCAAAACCTCGAAATGGTCAACAAGGTTGGTCTCCACCTATCTGGAGAGGACACACCACATGTGCACTCCACTGTCCTTTGTCTCTGTCATGGACTCTTTCCACCTGTCGCACAAGCTTTCTGGCTTTCGGTACTTGAATAAGCCTTCGACTGCCGTTCATTATTTTAGGCTTCCAGGTACTGGGAGTTCGAGACTCTCGATCCCAGAATGCTACCTCCTCTGTTTTCTGACACCTGAAGTGTTGAAATCCTGAAATTCACGCCAAGTCTAGTTGCAACCCACAACTTCAGGATTTTCACTACACTATGCACTGACTCCTTGTCATCAAGACCTTCGAAGTACCGAAATCCAGACATCTGAATTTCCAAAAATTCCACTACTCACCTTCACATGTGATGATCCATTTCATGATTCGTGAATGTGCGAGACTAAAGGTTTTGGCCTGCACTTCCACCTTCCAAACCCCGAAATGCCAAAATGATCCTCACGCCCCAATTGGTCACGATCAATGGTCCTCGTTGAATCTTGAAACCAATGAGATGGGTTCGTCCAACTCTTATCCACCTTGCAGCTCCTATGGATCCTACGACCCTCAGAACTTCATGAGTTATCCATGGAGAATCTCAACCATCCAATTCACTCCTCCATTAATCTCTGTGAAATGAGGCAATGGTCTTTCACTGGGACTTAACCTTTTACACGATAGTTTGGCTCCTTGTCTTCCTTTGAACACTTCAAAGGTGTTAACCCTCCCGAGCTTTCTCTAGAAACTCAAGTCTCCAAAGGGCTCCTGCATGCACTCCTTGTGGAAATCTTTCAAATACTCCTGGGTATTTGACCTCTCGACTCTGTGCACTTTCTGCAACAACAGTCCTTCCTCTTCCATCCTTAGTTGATAAGTTCTAAGGCCTCGACTAGCTTGCGCACACCTTGCACAGCTTCTAGGCTTCGCCTATACTTCTGCTAGAATGAGAACAATGGTATCCCTCCTGAGCTTTCTGAGATAAAACTCCTTGCAAATGTTTCACTGCACTCCTTGCAGATGTTTCACTACACTCCTTGCAGGAACTCTCTCTCTCAGGAAGAGAAACAATTGAAACTCATTCTTCTCTCTTAGACTTCATACATTCAACATGAAATCATACATTTAACATAGAGTAAGAACAAATGCATAACAACAAGAACAAAACAACTGTAGGAATAGTATTCAATATATGTAAATAGTGAGCATCATAACACCATGAATCTGATTAAAAGCTTCATATATTAATTCAAATCTCCTGTACATGGGTTCTTCTTTCCAGTTCTCTGTTACATCTCTCTCTTTCTTCTCTATGCTAATGATACAACAATACAATGGTACCAAGGTGAGGGTGTCTATATATGTTTTCCCTCCTACTCTCTAAACTGTCTAATCTATAATTCAAGTCTACCTACTTCCATTAACTATGCATAAATACCTCTACATACTACAGACGAGAGAAACGCTCAAGATCTGTTCACAATATCTTGACATAAATGTAAGTACGCTTCTAGCTATTACATTAATATCCACTCTTTAATTTTCAAAAACATTTCAAAACATGTAAAATGTGTGTTTCACTCCTGCAGCTGTCTTTTGCTTTCATGCTTGCTTGACTGGCTGCTTACGATGATCCTACATCATACTCCCTCGCTTGAAATTTTTCATGCACTCATGTTCATGAGCTCTTGAACGGTTTGTCCATGCTTCTGAATTTTTGCTTCATCTTCCCAACTAGCATCTTCAACTAGATGTCTTTTCCATTTGACCAAGTATTTAGAATACTCTTTCCTCCTGGTCCTTTTACTAACCCTCTTGTCAATTATGCTTTCCATCTGCGCCTCTTCAGCTACAGGCATTTGTTTGGTCGATTGAAATTTTGCCTGTTCATCCTTTGCTCCTCCTTCTTTAGCTCTATAAGGGTACAAATCCACAACATTGAATATTGGTGAGATTTTGACCCCATTAGGTAATTCAATCTCATATGCATTTTCCCCAAATTCCTTTATGACTCTGCATGGTCCAATCTTTTTCATCTTCAGTTTGTTATATGTTCCCCTTGGGAACCTCTCCTTCCTCAGATGTGTAAGAATCAGATCACCAACTTCAAATTGAAGTTCTTACCTATGTTGATATGCTCTGTGCTTGTATTCTTCATTTGAATTCTGCAATCTCTCTTTGACTTGGTTGTGAAGCTTCCCTCTGCAAAGTCCTCTACACTAGCACTCCTAAATTTAGCTTGTTCCAAATCTTTCAATTCAGAAAGTCCCCTTGGTTTCATTCCATATACAATATAGAATGGAATCTACCCTGTACTTCTGTTAATAAAATCATTATAAGAGAATTCCACCTGTGGCAGAATGTGATCCCACTTACTGTGGTGTTCAGTCACTAAGCTCCTCAGTAAATCTCCCAAGATTTTGTTCATGACTTCTGTCTGCCCATCCATCTGAGGATGATATGTTGAGCTAAAATAAAAACTTGTCCCCAACTTATTCCATAAGGTCCTCCAGAAATTCCCTATGAACTTGGTATCTTGATCAGAAATGATACTCCTTGGCAAGCCGTGAAGTCTGACGACTTCCTTGAAAAAAACGTTTGCAATATGAGTTGCGTTGCTGGTTTTCTGGCATGGTATGAAATGTGCCATATTGGAAAATCTGTCAACTACCACAAAGATCAAATCATAGCCTCTTTTCATTCTTGGCAGTCCCAATATAAAATCCATGCTCTCTGTGTCCCATGGCCTTTCAGGTATGGGTAATAGTTGATATAACCCTGTGTTCTACCTTTTCCCTTTTGTGTGTTGACAAATCCTGCATATGTCCACAAATTTCTTAACATTTGTCCTTATCCCTAGCCATAAATATGTGTCGTTCAACTTTGAGAACATCTTATCATGACCGAAGTGTCCGACCAATCCTCCACTATGTTTTTCTTTCAGAAAATTCTGCCTCATGAAGCATTTTGGAATGCATAGCTGATTGCCCCTGAATAAAAATCCATTTTGGATCATATATTCGATCCATTGGTTTTTGTCACTAAGAATTGGATTCTCATATGCCTCATACGATTCCTTAAAATCTGGGTCATCCCTATACATTTATTTGAGGTTATCAAAACCTAAAGTTTTGACTCTGAATTCCTGCATAAGCAAACATTTCATGCTCAAAGCATCAACAACTTTGTTAGCAGTTCTAGAAATATGTTTAATCACAAAAGTAAAATTTTGCATGAATTCAAGCCATTTAGCATGTTTTTGGTTCAACTTCTCCTGTTGAGTCACGAATTGTAAAGCATGATTATCACTGTACAAAAAAAACTCTTTAGGAACCAAATGATGTCTCCATTTCTTCAGTGCTTGTATGACTGCATAAAATTCTTTGTCATATGTTGAGTACTTGATCTTCGCTTCATTCAGTTTTTCACTGAAATATGCGATCGTCCTATCATCTTGGCTCAAGACTGCTCCAATTGCAAATCCACTAGCGTCACACTTGACCTGGAATGTCTTGTTGAAATCCGGCAAAACTAGAATTGGTTGTTCCGAGATCTTCTTCTTCAGTAGATTGAAACTCTTCTCTGCTTCTTCTATCCAGTGAAAAGATTTGTGTCTTTCCTTCACCGTATCCATCATTTGTGTGTTGATTCCACTGAAGTTTCAAATGAATTCCCTGTAGAAACTAGCCAAACCATGGAAGCTTCGAAATTCAAACACATTTTTCGGAGATGGCCAATTCTTAATCGCATTTACCTTTTCTGGATCCATCTTCAACTCATTCGCAGAGATAACAAAACCCAAATACATGAGTTATGTCCTCATAAATGATGATTTCTTCATATTTATCAACAACTTATCTTGCTGTAATCTCTTCATCACTGCAGCTAAATGTTTTAACTGTTCTGCTTCTGTCTTGCTGAAGATTAATATATCATCAAGATATACAATGATGAATTGTCCAATGAAATCCTTCAATAATTTGTTCATTAATCTCATGAAAGTACTGGGTGCATTCGTTAAGCCAAAAGGCATGACAAACCATTCATACAGCCCCTCATTCATCTTGGATGTTGTCTTCCATTCATCGCCTTCTCTCATCCAAATTTGATGATATCCGCTTTTCAAATAAATATTTGAAAAAAACTTGGCTCCACTCAAGCAATCCATCAAGTCGTCCATCCTTGGTAATGTAAAATTGTATCTAATGGTAATCTTATTGATTTCCCTTGAGTCTGTACACATCCTCCAGCCTCCATGTTTCTTTGGGCTAAGAACTTTTGGAACAACACATGGACTCAAGCTCCCTCTAATCAATCCTTTGTCCATTAAGTACTGTACCTGTCTCTTAACTTCTTCATTTTCCTGCGGCATCAATCTATACACTGCTTTTTTTTGTAAACTGGATCTAGGTATAAGATCAATGTGATGGATTATACTCCTGATAGGTGGCAACGAACAAGGTAGTTCGTCCACTACTATATCGACGAACTCTTCCAGTAACTTCTGGATTTCCTCCGGTAAATCATCCACTCTTGTACTGGTCAAAATGATTCTAGGCTTCTTGACCACAATAAATTATGTGTCTTCCTTCTTCTTAACCTCCTTAATAAGTTCCTTCCAACTCATGAGAAGTATAGTTTTTCTCATCTCTGTTTTCACTTCTTTATCCTTAATCGACAGCAACATGTGAGTCCTCCCATTCTTCTCTAGGGTGTACATATTCTTTCTCCCATCATGAATCACGTTCCTGTCATATTGTCACAGTCTACCCAACAATAGATGACAAACATACATGGGAATGACATCACATAATATTTCATCCTTATATCCTCCTATTTTAAATTTAACTAAAAATTGTTTAGTGACATTTACCTGATGTCCTTTTTGTATCCATGAGACTCTGTATGGGTTTGGATGTACAACAGTCTCCAACTCCAACTTTTCTACCATCTCTGTAGATACGAGATTGTCTGTGCTACTGCTATCCACTATGAATTTGCATACCCTGTCTTTGGTTTTGCAATCAGTCTGAAACAGACTGTTTCTTTGGGATGGGTTGTCTAGCTCCTTCTCTGGATTCAAGAGAACTTTCCTCATCATCAAATATCTTCCGCCCTCAACATATTTTGTCTCCACATTCTGTCCTTGAGCTTTGGAAATGTGAGTTTCACCACCATTTTTTTTCTTACCTGGACACTCATAAGATTTATGTCTGATATTTCCACAGACAAAGCATTTTACTTCACCACCTCTGCCTCTTCCTCTTCCTCTAGCTCAAGGAAAAGTATTTCTATCGGCATACTGCCCTCTCTATGAACCTCTGCCTCTCTCAGGTTAAGTTTAAGGTTTCTTCCCTTCTTCTTTAGATTTATGAGTTCTGTCTTGGGCAATTGTTTTACCTCTAGCTTGATGATCCGAAATCGGATTCAGAAGCCTGACAAGGCTTGAAAAATGCTCAAAAATGAAAGTGCTCAGAATCCGATGAAACCAACACCATTGCGTCTGTCTCATCTTCCATATTCCAGTGGTATATTTACTTTGTCAAACAGAGTCCATATGGAGAAGATATCACATTCTGTCCGAAAAGTCAAACAGGCAAAAAAAATTTGTTGACTGTGCAGTCCATACAGTCTGTATGGACACTGATGTGGCATGTTTGTACACTCACGTGGCAGGTCCGTATAGACAACACATGGTATATCCGTACAGGGGACACACGGTGGCTCCAGGGAGTGACACGTGGTAGGTAGATTGGGACTTTTTGGCGTACGGTTGGACAAATCCTGAAGTGACACATGTCACCACTGGAAGGGTGACACGTGGCATGGGTGATGTCAGCAGCTGACATGGCAGGCTGACTGGGCAGATGTGACAGCTTTCGAAAAGTGGCAGGCACATGGACCAATGGGCGACTGACACATGGCAGTTTTATGGTCAAATGATTGGGTGCCACGTGGCCCAATCGTGGGCTGCCATGTGGCACCCCGATATTTGTATATTTGGTTTTGGTTTCAAAAGTTTTTGGAGTCGAACGGATTCGAACCAGTGACCTCCCCCTTTACCAAAGCCTTATCAAAGTCCAAATAACCAATACTCCATGCTATGGTTCTTGTTATGTATATATAAAACAATATATATGAATTTAATTAAATGTATTGTCGGCGGGGGGAATGGGCCGAGGCTTAGCCCCAGCCCATGGACCAACGAGAATTACACATATGACCACACTTTACAGCATGTGCGCGGTTATATTAGCGTGGTTTCAATTATATAAGCCCCGGTTCTATGTACAAATGACATATGACCGTTGTTTGGAGCTAGCAGGGGTGGCCCGTGCTTAGCCTTTGGGCTAGCGCATGGCCACATGAAGCCATGTGACCATAAATAAGGTGCGCGCACCTAGGAGAGGGGGATTAAGACCTATATAACTATATTATATAGTTATAAAGTGGGTTTTTAACTACATTTTTGGTTTTTAAATGTAATTAAGCCATTTTTAATGTAATTAATCCATTTTTGGGAGTTATTGGGTGTTTTTTGAGCCTAACTTCTTGGAGGAAGTTGGAGATGGGAAACTACCTTCCCAACTATATAACCAATTCCTATTTGAGGCCATGGGGATAGCTTTGAGGGCATTCAGAGCAGAATGATGTTGAGGAGAAGCCAAGCCTAAGCCAGTTTGAGGCAGAGAAGCTTTTGAGGAGGAGATGTTGTCGGACCATTTCTGAGAGCTACGAACGTCCATTTTGCGTGACATTTTCTTTGCATGGTTCTAGAGATCTGGACGAACATGAAAGGATCAGTCTTGTATCCATTTGGCATTGCAGCGATGTATTTTTGAGCTTTCAAACAGAAATAAAGAAGCCTCCCCCACAGAGAAAAGGCCCGGAGATGTAGGCAAAGTTGTGTTGAAATCCGTTATCAATCTGCATGTTATGGTTTGTTGTCTTTTATTTCATTTCAGATCTGCATATGTGTATATGGCAGTTATAATTTCTCTTCTTTCCTCATTCTTTCACTAAGTTTCTCAATGGTTAATTAACGCATGCAAAATTAAAACTCAACCCTAAGTCATTAAAAGATCCCGACGGATCAAGTGGTATCAGAGCTAGTTGACGTTCGGATTTGAGTTTTGCATGTTAACCAGGGAAGAGATCATCTCAAGGAAGAAAATGGCATCTACAAGAGAACTTTCTCAAAATGAGAAGGAGTTCAGAGATTCAGTGTTTTCCATGGCCGAGATGGTGAAGGTGTTGTATGAAGACTACTTGGAACGAAAGAGCACGATTCAAGTGAAAGCTTCAAAGAACAACAAAGGAAAAGAAGGATTGAAGGAAGTGCCTTCTACATCTATTTCAGAAAACATTCTGAGGTATGCAGTGAAGGTTCCCCATCAAATTTTCCTCATTCTCATCAAGTTGGTTTTGGTGCATTCGAAAAACATACAAAAGGTGTAGGTTTGAGAATACTAACCAAGATGGGTTATGAAGAAGGAAAGGGC
>JASDQU010585555.1:72408-85713 GCA_032191745.1 Picea mariana | reverse complement strand
GTGACTAAATAAAACAAACATAATGTTAAACTGGAAAAAATTAATTTTCTTGTCCTAACATAAAATAAAATAAATCAACAAACTTACCTTTTAAATTCATCACACATTTCTTCCATTGACAATTCTCCCAACCTAACACATGATAATATAGTTATGATAAATTTATCATCCTTAACGCCTTGTATTGATATCTAAGGTTTTATAGTCATATCATCAGGAATATTTTTTATGTCATAACCTGTCTTACTTGTGCCACATATCAATGGTTTAGCCTTCTTAACTCTCTGATTTTTTATACTAATATTTTCTCATAGGGTGAAAATCTCATCTATCAAATCCCATACATGTCGAGTCCTAAATCCCAATTGAAAATAGTTATCCACGATTTTAAATATATCACTTCCTTTGCGATCTGTTTATTTTGTGTTTTTATCATCAAGTGGGAATCCTATTTCCATACAACATTGATTATGAAAAATAACATCAACATTTTATCTCTCCCCATGACATATTTCAGAAAATTCATTATGGATAAATATCACCCTTTGAATGAAGGTAATAGAATTTTTGTACTCATTTTCTGTGTTATGATCCCACGGAAGTAAATTTTCTTCTGAATATGTTAAACCGACATAAATTATGCATTTGACTGTATTTTAGATCGACAGCTAATAATGACTTCATCCTTCATTGCTTTAGGTGAATTTACATGTTCTCAACCCTTTTCAGCCGAAGTGGTCAATGCTAAAGTTGACCACTTCTACCTTGGAGTGCTCTGAATAGATCAATGGTCAACGATTTTTCAGATCCGATGATTGACGAGAGTTCGTGACTCAGGGGCTTCGGCCTTGGTATTTTCATATTATATCCTTCCACTTTACTCGATCCAATAGTTGGTATATTATCCAAAGTGTTCCTCAGATCGTACGACTCATGTTCACTTGGGCACTTCGGCCTTCAGGTAATATTATCCATTCTAGGCTTGTTTTCTCTAGAGTAGTCAGCACTGAAGTTGATTGTTGTTGATCTAACGGTTCCTCTTTTCTATTCAAGATCGACGACTAATACTTAACTCTAGATCAAATCTTGATCTAACGGCTGGGAAATATCCCAAAGATCTTGATTCATATCTATTGGTTGAGATATAATTCTTTCGACTTCTCCTTAATCTGACGGTCCTAGACTGTCTCGAATGATAATGAATGGCTCCTATGCATCATCTCTTCTAAGCTTCATGTGCGTCATCTCTTCTGAGATTCTGATTTGTTTCATTGCTATTTCTTGTGAGATCTTTTAATAATTTTTTTCTGCATTTTATCCATACCAACTCATCATTATAACGTAATGAAATAGACTGTTGACATCAATGACAACATGTCCAACACCGTTTAGGCCAAAAAATTGTCAAAAAATTCGCTCTTAAGTTTTAAGAAGTAAACCCAAGTACGTCTAGAAAATTCATCAATGAAAGTTAAGAAATACTTGCACCCAGAAAAAGAAGGAGAAGAAATTGGACCAAAAAAATCACTGTGAGAATGATGCAAAAGACCCGAGGTGTGCCAAGAGGCATGTTTTTCAAAACTGTCTTGATGATTTTTGTCGAGAACACAACTGAGACAAACACCGTTTCTGCATGAAATAGGAGGAAGATCAGTTTCCATATGTTGATTACATAATTGTTGCAATGAGAGATAATTTAGATGACCAAAACAACCATGCTAAATTTTTCTCAAGTCATCACTATGAGCAACAAAAATGGATGAAAAGGATGGTGACCCAAAGTTGTCAAACTTGTATAGCTTAGTAATATCATCAACAATTCCAGCTGCAAGAACATGCTTAAGATATTTTAGATCTTTGATTACAACTTGGTGAGGTGAAAACTCGACATTTTTACCTTCGCCTGAATGAGTGATTTGATATATTGATAGAAGGTTACAAGAAAGACTTGGAACACATAATACATCATTGAAATGACTATTTTCTACTTGAACTATTCTAGATCCTACAACACAAATAGATCTATCATCACCAACAAATATTTTATTGGTGTTACATTCATTTAGAGAAGAATATATGTCTTTATCCTTAGCCATATGAAAAGATGCTCTAGAATCAATAATCCACTCATCATAAGAAGAAGTAGAAGTTGTACTAAAGGAGAAACCAGAAGAAGAAAATGCATTTCCATGAGAATAAGAATAGGAAGTAGAATCAATATTTATGTTGTGCTTATTCATCATTGCTTCTAAAGATTCCATCTTCTTGAAACATTTGGACTCATCATGACCATCTTTATCACAAAAGTTGCAATGTCTATCAATCTTCTTATTTTTATATTTTTCGCCTTTGTCACCATTAGGAGTGGAAGTTGTCTGAGTGTGTTTGGAACCCTTATGTTGCTTTTTTTTGTGGAGAGAATGTTGCTTCTTGGTATTCCTGGGTTTATCTTTCTTGTGGATGACTAAGGCTTTGTTGGAGGTACCTACAGTGTTGATCACTCCAAGTTGTACAAGAGTATTTTTATCTCTAATCAAAGCATAACAAAATGACCCGAGAGTGGATGATAAGCTATCCCTAGAGCCCCTTTCATGGAATAAAAGGTAGATACAAACACAAAATATGCATTACCTATCTTAGACAGAATAATATAGATGCAATGATCTTCATCCATCTTTATCTTACATTCTTCACATAAAATTCTGAGTGTTTTAAAATTAGATAGATAGTCTTCAATACAAGAAAAAACACTTTGAATTAAGTTTAGTACTTGATTTTCTAACTATTTTTCTCAAATAATATCATGTTTACCAAACACAGATTCAATATTTTCCCAAGCTTCTTTGGGTTTATCAATTTGTTTAAGGTGGAACCTTAAATCAGGAGAAATGAACATTTTGATTAGTCCACATGCTTTGTCATTCCTATTATCCCATTTAAGTTTCTTATCAGCATCAGTAGGTGTTGTTTCCTTTCCCAGGGTAATCTGGTAAAAGCCTTTACTTCTTAATAAATCCTCCATATGGGATTTCCATTGGAAGTAGTTGGTGCTAGTAAGAAAAAGATTACTTGAGAAGTCATATTAAATATGTAGATGATATGGATTTAAAAACTGAAACTTATGATCTGGATGGAAATCTCTGAAAAAATTAGGCAGTTTTAATAAAAATGACACTGAAAACGGACTTCGGATATGAAAGTTATGCCCTTTTAAAAAAAGTCATAAATGGTAACCAAAGGACCATGCGATGGTGTAAGTTGCTTTATGAAGTGACCCACTTTTATAAAAATAAGTGGGGATCACTTTTACAATGAAGTTATTTTATAAAAGAAATGTTTCATGCAAAATAAATAACTCTAAAATAAAATATTAAATCGACTTATAGTGATTCACTTTTATACTTGAAGTGAAATACACTTTACAATGGAGCATGAACTTTTTCAAATAAAAGTTACAAAAACAAAGACTTGAACTCAAAACCTCTTAATTAATAAACAAACTTTTAACCAAATGGGATAGCAAAACATATTGTATTGTTTATCAGGAGGATTCGGGGTGTTGTTGTTGTTGTGGAAGACCACCTTAGAGAGCATGCTAAAAAAACCTCTTTTCACACAAGAAAATTGTTTTTCTTCTCGATGACAACAAGGGTTAGATCTCGGTTAGCTTACTAGGAAAATAAACATTTTTCTATCTATTTATGATTTTCTAAGATCGCACAAGGTGTGGGGAAAAGAGCATACACATATCTAAAATAATAACAACCCGAATACAAACAATATAAAACTGAAATAATACTTTGCAAAAAAAATTTAAAAATGGCGTATTCAGGCTTTATACCTACATATTTAGCTAAAATGGTTGTATCTTGGGAAAGCAAAAACCTTTTCGAGTGAAACAAAAAGTGTTCACGAATGAAAAAGGTTCTTTGGATGCAATGGAACAGTCTTCTCATCCCATAAATGTATGTAAATTAAATAAAACAAATATGAGACAACTCGACTTCACGATCTCGATCTACAATAGAAGTGAGTATTGAAACAAGCTCTGATACCATGTTCAACAACACAGGTATTACAACAGAGGTTGAACACCTTCAATAACCACTCACACAACCAGATCAAAGATCAACATACTGATGTTTTGACATGGTAAAATCACTACGAGGAAACATCCACGGACCTAGCCAATGTGGACATTTGGAACAAATTATTAATGCAAAATAAAAATATTACAGAGAGATTTTACAAGAGATTTTATCACAATCGATCATCAACAAATGACCCCCATGCTCTTTAAATAGATATCTTGGAACAATCAACTGTTAAGCCACATATCAATGGTCGTTAATATAGAGGAGAATATGAGCCTTTAGATCACTCTATGTTGGGAACATATAATGACCATTGGATTCCCTAACTACAAATGAAAACTAATGAATACTAAAGAAACACACTTTTACCTAACGACACATTAGACCAAGTAGATATTAACTAACTCCTAAGTGTATAAATATCCTAAAACCATTTATTTGTTTCCTTCTTTTAAATTCACCTACGTGATGTTCTGAACCTTGCTCACAAGACTAGGCTTTCTTTCAACCTCATCCATCTTGCCAACTATTCAAAATTCACCTGCTCAACTGAATTTCCTCGTAGCACTACGAATTGTTACTCTGGTGATGCGAACATGGTGTTGTGAACCCTATGTTCCAACATTGTTTAAAAAACTCTATCTTTTTCATCCTTGAAAGTTCAACTTTAAAAGAGTGAATCTACACACCTTTCACACTTCAAATATGTGGTTGATTAGCTATTGAACCAGGTTTAAATATTTCACATGCTGTTAACTAATATTTGTATTGATAAAAACCATGTTTTGATAAAGAATTCACTTTCACCTCCACTTTATTATAATTCTTATTTGATATTCCTTTATGTTCACGATTGAAAGAGTGTCTTATATTATAATTTGTGTGTATAAAAATAGGTGTATAGAGGCATGTACAAGTCCAGCCTATTGAAAACATTTTTATCATCAAACATTAATCTCCTATTGTCCCTTCTTTCACACATCTAGCTGATATTAAAACTCACAAAAAAACATTCTACCAACAATAGTTATGCGCAGTCAACAACACAAGAAAAATCACAAGGGAGGGGAGATTGTAAGAAAAAATCCCTATGAAATGAAGCTCCTTGAATATGAACCTTTGATCAAGAAATCCTTTTAGAGGGAAATTTGCATCAATTGTTCTCAAAAAATGTAGAGGGGGCATCTAGAGGTAGCCAGAGAATTCACACTCAACTTCAATGGGACCAAAACCAAGGTGGGGATGTTAGAATTTGAAGTTTCAAAACTTTCCATCTCTATTGCAACAGATATACCCAACACTAGAGAAAAACAGTTCAAGACCATGTCATTAAATTGTTCCTTTTCCAAGGAATTCCTCAAGCAGGGGTGTTAAGGAGACAACTTGTCCAAAGGGATACCTAGAAGCCACATGCTTCATGGTTTTGATAATATGTTGAAGGTTATCCAAAGTTATTTCACTTGTGAGGAAATATTTAACATGATATACGAATACCACATCAAGCTACTATTACACTTCAGAGGGAAAGAAGCAATGAACTTCCCTTTTAACCTCTTTAGAGGCATTGGTAAGATGGATAAAAAATTTCAAGCCAAATCTAAGAAAGTAGACACTAGTGTATTTCACACTGGCCTTATTAAAATTTTTGTGATGGAAGAGTTGAGAAAGATAAAAAATGATTGGGAAACATTCCTAACTTCATCACAGTTTCAGCTAAATGTTTCCCCCACTCCACAGTCCAAGATATAAAGTCCTATTCTTATTGAGAGAGCTGTGTGTTCAGAGGTTAGCAAGAAGAAAGGGGGTTCTATGACTGATATATATGACATATAAACAAATGAAACAAAAGAAGGAGGACCTTCACAACCTTCACACAAGGAGGCTTCACCCATGGAAGATCCCACTCCTATGGAGGTTCTTTCAAGAAAATCCATAGGTCTGAGAGGAACAAATCTTGTCTTTCCTTCACCCATTGTTGCATACAAGGGTTAATCCTAGGAGGCATTTTACTAGAGAAAGAAATAGGAAAAATGTCCCTATGAAGGATGATGCAACAAAGACTTCATCCCAGAGGAAAGGTAAATCCAAATCTCTTGAGAATCCCATTGAAATTATTGATGTCACTACTCCTCAGCATGAGTGTAATCCTACTTTCAAGAGGCTCAAGAGACAACTTAAAGAATCAAGGACCGAGGATGATAAACTGAAGAAATAAGACTTATATTCAAGGAAGAATCTCAAGGGAGTGATGAACATATACCATGAGACCATTGATAAGGCCCTATTTTTAGCCAAAAGGTTCATGTCCCTCCACAGGCAACTTAGAAATGTCTATAGAAAAAATAGATCTCATCAAGCTCAAATAACAAAGTTAAAGGCATAAGTACAACCTTTTAAAAAATATTTGGCCTAGATAAATCTAGACATGTTGGCTAAAGTTGCTACCAGGAGAAGCTTCAGAATTAAAAAATGAAGATGTTGAACCTCCATAACCAATATCGGTTTTGGTCAGGTTTCATGTTTTATCCATTTTTATAACTTTTGAGGATGGCTATGTTTTGAAAACCATTATTATATATTTGGATTCTTTTTTCTAGTCATGTACCAAGATTATGAAATTGTTACAACATTTTGGGACACTTGAGACAATTTTGGGGTGTTTTGTGGATTTTTAAAATCAAACAAGCCACTACAAGAAATTTCACAGTGCTTGGTGCTACAAGCTGGCTATTTGAGACAAGAGCTGCAGACTCATGTTTTGGAGTTTTTTGGAGGGACTAACAAATTCCATATGTCAATATGGATGTGTACCAGTTTTATGAAGATTAGTTGCGAGCTGGGAGGCCACCTACCAAAGGAAAATGCACTCAAATGGACATCTCATCATCCATAAAGAAGATGTTTCAAATGTTTCCAACATCATCCTGAAACATATCATTCTATTTTATTTTCGTTGTATAGTTGTATCCACGCCACCTTTAGGAACAAGAATCCTATGAAGGATTTGTTATTCGAATTGTAAAGTTGTCAATGACAGCCTAGGCTATATGATAAGCATTGTAAGACTAAAGGAGGGTTCGAATGGTGTGATAGAGAAATCATATTTTTTATATTGTCTATGTTGTAGAGAGTACCTCCTATTGTATGTACCATATCTAAGACACTTTGGATAATGGAAATATGTCTTGTTTCTTATCATCTTCTTGCTATCTAATTCTGATTACAGTTTATTGAATGATTCATTTAGCTAGATTGTATCTTTGTTTCAATCGAGGATCTGTTGTGATATTGTTTATAATTATATCAGAGTTTTCTCTTTAATTATAAGTTCCTGTTTCAGAGAGTTTTTATTCATATGTGTTTCAATACTACCTAATGTAGATGATAGGAATATTACATTTTTCTTATCAAGTTACATTTTTCTTATCAAGTCTTCCACCTACTCACCTTATTTATTAAATCCTGATCCAAAAGTTATTCAAAGTCTTATTTGTTGGTGCATATTCTATGGAGTAAGCTATGATTGACAATTCTTTATGAGTTTTTCATCCATTTTCCACCTTATCATAAAAACTTATCTTTAATATTCTTATGGGTACTGGGCTTGCACTTATGGAAGTCTAAGTGTGACTTCTAGTGATAACAAAATTGAAAGACAGAGTTCAATGGAAAGTATCATACCGAATGACAATTGTGCATATAATTCATGTGAAGTGTGTTTGGTGAGAGATTAATTATGCTAGTAAACTTGTTAAATCCAAAATACAAACCGAGAGAATGAGGGCCTAACATAACCATTAGTGTAGACCAAAGTGCCTCATTGTCTTGAAAATCCTCTCCGGGCTCATACTTCAAGAAACCATCTACTTGAGATAGAATATTGGAATCAAATGATATACATGTGATAGTACGTACCGTATAAGAAAAATCCTCAAGACAATGGTGGAAGTCACTAACATCAACAATATTAACTAAATGGTTACTTGAACAAGAGGACTCTCTACTAATCCAAATTGAATATGAAACAAAAGAATGCATGGTATGATATAGATTTTCTACAACATTTCCTTCATCCCATGAAAAATGATGATAGGGAATAGTTGTGATAAGTTCAAGGGAAGAGGATTTATCCTCTCTATATTTTATATGCACATTGCCATCGTCAAGTAATTCAAAATGGGTCATCCATATTGAGTTCATTTGAATAGAACAATAGGTGGCTTCCTACAAAAAAACGCATTCTAGAGATCATGATACAAATAATCATAAGTAGAAGAATTAATATAATTAAAAGATTCTCTTAAACATGAAACATTTTCAACAAGTGACTCCTTGAATGACATTTCATCTTCCTTAATCACATCATTGGTGTTGGATTACTGAGAGGGGGGGTGAATCAATAATAGAGGAATCTAATCCTTTTTGTCCATATAATGCAAGTGTTATATTAATGTAGCATTAACATCCAATATTTGCAGAGTAAATAAACAATGAACAGATGAACAATCATACACATACACAATACACCCGTGTTTTTACGCGGAATCCCAAAGAGGGACAAAACTACAAAATGCTTTTTATTATATGTCTTGAAGAATTACTTTCATTGGAAGCACCAATTTTTTTTTTCCAACTACAATTGGAAGGAGGCTCCAACCCCCTAGTTTCTCAGGAAACAACCTAAGGGAAGCTTCAACTCCCCAATTCTCTGGCTAAAACTAGAAGGAGGCTACAACCCCCTATCTTCTCCAGATACAACCACATGTCATTGCCCCATCCAACTGCCCTAATGTATAAGTAGAATGACAGAACCACTTTCACACTATCACTGTGAGATATACTGTTGTAAACGTGTACCAATCAACCTTCACCAAACAACATGTACCAATAACCTGAACCGTGCATCAACCTATACCTCAACCTGTAATCAATCTATACCATAGACAAGTGCATCAACCATGCACCAACCTATACCAAACAACTTGTAATCAAATTGTACCATAAACAAGTGCATCAACCATTCACCAACCTATACCTCAACCTACAAACCTTCCTTAACTTTAAAAACAAGCGACTAGCATTTTCATCAAAATTTACTTTAGTCTCACATGACTAGTTTTGGATTAGTCAACAACCCTAACTTGAAATAATCATAAATATTTACTTGTAATGAATAAAGATCTGAAAAATAGTACACAATGTTTTTCAGGGTTTTTTATGCAATTCCTTGAGGTGTCACTAATTGGAACCTCTTAGAAACGGAGTTATAGCAAAAATGGCATACCTTTTTGAATTTTGGCTTATTCTAGAGAGAAAACTTCTAGAGCATGCTGTGAATAGAGTATTTGTTGTATCAATCTCAACATTTTAAATAGAATAATAAAGACTGTACTCTAACAAACACATATGTTATTACTGAATTTGGAATATTTTTTATGAAGAAGTTATGACATTATTACTCGGAACACCTATTTTAGACTAGTTTCAGGACTAGCCACAAACCCTATTTTCCATGGAGTGTAACTACAAAAATACAATGACTCGCAAGAAGAATTTTTTACCACAAATAATTGGATATGTTTCCTCAATGGCCTCCCAATTTCATAGTCTGAATAATTCTATAAAAGGAGTTGTTGCGCAAATGGTGAGATGACTTGTAAATAGCACACATTAGAAAGCATCATCAAAAGAATTTCTCCCTTGAATTTTGGCCTTCTTTACTTCACCTTCCCTCTGAAATTTGGCTTAGATATCCTTTGGTTACCTAAGTCACCTGTAGATATTCAATATGCTCAAGTGTGATTGAAATGAGAGAGTCTTGCCTCTTATTTATACTTTCATGTAGTGTCCTTCGAAGCATCTTATAGACCACTTTCTCCACATAGTCACCTATGTCCAACTTTGCCCAATTTTCCACTTGGTCATATATCCAATAGCTACTTGACTACCTAACCCATTTTTCTCATTTTAGGGTTAACCTTCTTATAACCACTTTCCATAATTAGAAAGTTCTCCATTTACTTTATTATTTAAATAATCCTCCTTGACTTTGTCACTTCACTTTATTATTTCAATAATCCTCTTTGACTTTGTCACTTCACTTTATTATTTAAATAATTCTATTTGAATTTGTCACTTCACTTTATTATTTAAATAATCCTCTTTGACTTCGTCACTTCAATTTATTATTTAAATAATTTCTTCTTTGCAAGCAATTTGACTTCTTTGACATTTTGGGGTTTCAATCCAACATATGAGGGTCCTCCAACTTCGTAAGGCCATAACTCTCAAATCGTGAAGAGTTATGTGATGTTCCACATACCACTAGAAATTGAATGGCATGTAATATCCATCTAGAATAGTCTTACATGGAAATATATCAAAACTCATACCATTATAAATCAAACAAACTTGGGTCTATTACCCAAACCTTTGTGCTATCAGAATTCGCTACCGGAATGGGTTGACATCAATGACAACCAACCCAATTAATCAACAATCTCTCCCTTTGGCATTGATGGAAACACTTTGATGCAATACCAAAATCATATCACTCATGCTTCCCCTGGAACCATGCATACATATCTGTGACCAACGCTTCCTCTGGAACCATGCCTCTGTCCTCTACATCTGATAAATCTCTCCCCATTTGTCATAAATGTAAAATTTATCTTTCCATTGGGGTATGCTCCCCCTAACTGACTCATCTGATCTCCCAACCTGAACCATCCTCTTTATGGTGCTTCCTTGTGTAAATCTAATACATATAAGATAAGCATTCAAAATCATTCATTTTGGAGTAGAAATAACTCTGAGTCTCTGGAGAAGATACTAAAAGGATTCCCGTGGAAGAGGTTTTGTAAATATGTCTTCCACTTGTTCTTTTGTGCCCACATATTCAACTTTGATGTTATTTTTTGCAGCCTGTTCCCATAGAAAGTGATACTTTATTAGAATGTGGTTCATCTTAGAGTGCATCACTGGGTTCTTTGAGATATTGATGCTTTTATATTATCACAATAGATTGGATTGGGTTCATCATACTCAACTTGTATATCTGCCAAATTTTGTTTCATCCATAGAACCTGTGTACAACATGTTGTTTCTTCAATATGCTCTGCCTCAGTTGTAGATAAATATATTGATGATTTTTTCTTGCTTAGCCATGATACTAAACACTCACCCAAGTAAAAAGTTGCTCCACTGGTGCTTCGTTAGTCATCAATGTAACCTGCCCAATCTGCATCTATGTAGGCAATAAGTGATAGATCGTTTCCTTTTGGATACCATAATCCAAACTCTTATGTTCCTTTGAGATATCTGAAAATTCTCTTCACTGCTAATACATGTGATTCCTTTGGTGCTTCTTGAAATCGTGCCACATGTTCAGCTGCCTGCATTACATTTGGTTTGGATGTTGTCACATATAGTAGGATACCAATCATTGACCTGTATTTCCTCTGATCTATAGAATTTGAATCATCATCTTTTCTCAACTTACAACTAGTTTGCATGGGATTGATAAATGACTTGCAATCTTCCATTCTGAASCTCTTTAGCATTTCTCTGATATACTTGGTTTGAGAAATAAAAATTCATTGCTTTCTTTGACGTATCTTGATGTAGAGTTTGTTGTCTGCACTTCCTTTTTTGAACCCTGCTTGTTGTAGATATTTATCCAGTCTATAGTACCATTCTTTAGGAGCCTATTTTATACCATACAGGGACTTATTTAATTTACACACATAACCTACGTTCTCTGACAAATGAAATGCTTTTGGGTGTTCAATGTAGACTTCTTCTTCAAGCTCCCCATTCAGAAAAATTGATTTTACGTCCATCTAATACACATTAATATTTTTGGAGCATGCATAAGCTAAAACCAATTAGATTGCTTCCATTATAGCAACTGGGGAAAATGTCTCTTCAAAGTCGATTCCTTGAACCTGTGCATATCCTTTACATACCAATCTAGCTTTGTTCCTTGTAACCTCTCCATCGCCATTCAATTTATTCCTGTATACCCACTTTGTGTCGATCACATTCTTATCCTTTGGTCTTGGAACCAATTCCCAGGTGTCATTTTTTTGTATTTGATCCAATTCTTCATCCATGGCATTATTCCAAAATTCATCCTTGATGGCCTCTTCAAAACAGGTAGGTTCAATTGTAGATGAGAGTAATAGGTGTGTTTGTGCTGGTGAATAGATCCTTCTTCTAGTCTCAACTCCTACATCTTTGTTTCTGATAATCTGATCTGAAGGATGATTCTTTTGTAGTCATCTGCTAGGTATCTTTAGAGGCACTTGTTGAACTTGTTCTTTTGATTCTATCAGATCCTCTCTAACCTCCACTTCTACTTATTTTTCATCTTCTGCTTCTTCTTCCTAAAGTTTTTCCATTGATTCATTTTTTTCTTCCTTTAATTCTTGTCTACCTGTTTCATCAATTCTTACATTGACAATTTCCACAACTTTGTTAAATATTAGGTTGTAACACTTGTATTCTTTCCTTGTACATGAATAACCAAAAGTACTCCTTTGTCCACACGAGAGTCAAACTTTCCCATTTTGTCATCTTCTCTTTTGATGTAACATTTTCTTCCAAAAACTAAGAAGTGATTCACATTTGTTGGTCTTCCTTTCCATATCTCGTAGGGAGTTCTTTCAGTGTTGTTTCTAAGCATTATTATGTTTTGAATACGAAATGTTGTATGCAATGCCTATGTCCAAACGATATCTACCAATTTGGAATCCATTAGCATTGTTGGAGCCATTTCCTATACTGTCATGTTGTTTCTTTCAACAAATCCATTTTGTTGAGGTATCCTGGAAACAAAGAGTTGTCTCTTTATTCCATGCCTTCTATAGTAGTCCATAAATTCCTTTGAAGTTAAATCTCCTCCATTATCAGATCTCAAGCATTTGATTTTTGAATCCATTTCATTTTCAACCATTTCCTTGTAGACCTTGAAGTTTTCAAAAGCTTCTAACTTATTCATGAGAAATAAAACTATAGTCATTCTTGTATAATCATCAACTAATAACATAACATATTTCTCACCTTTTAAACCCTTTGTTGTAGTTGTTCCAACTAGATCAGTATGCAGAATTTCTAGTGGTCTTTTCGTTGAATATTCTTTTGATTTAAACCTGGTCTTTGTTTTCTTTCCTTGTTGACAATGCTTGCATAAAGTGTTGGTTGGTTTCGT